>JALPQI010008874.1:0-36605 GCA_025490895.1 Thaumatotibia leucotreta
ATAATTCTGTTTTGAGCCATTTTTGGTTCTTACGAGCTTTGTAAGCCGAAGCTCAACCCAAATGTTTGCGTGCCTAAGACTTCAATGAGGTGTCCAAAACATATTTCCGATAATAAGCCGCTATTACTTTGACTCCAGATTTGGTAACACTTCATTTCGTTCACCCTAAAAACTACCACATGTTTGTTTTTTTTCGTAATGTCCCATGAGCCGTTTCACTGGGACTTGGTCGATTTGTGTAAGAAGTCCCAAGATATTTATTTCTTACCACTCAGCTTAAATTATATTTTCCGTATCTTATCAATGATGAAATCTGTGATCACACTTTAATTAATTTAGGTGTAAACAAATATAATGCGGGCAAAAGTTTCGAGCTCGGCTTAGAGGCTCTTACGAAAAGCCAAACACTTGCAATCAAGGTTATCTTTTTATAATGACGAAGAAGATTTTGATACATCTTTTGGTACGATTACATTATTTTAAAATATAAGGAGGAAACAATCTTGTCATAAAGAAATGTTCTAATGATTATCAAGTTTAAAATTATGGGACCTGCAGCGTAAATGGCATAACTTAAAACTATCAGCTAAATAATATCACTAAGGGCTGATTTTTCAATCCTCAGTTAAAAGTATCCGTCGGTTAAAAGTATTACCATCCTTATCGCTGGTCATCAGTCAAAAAAGGATAGAGCTAACATTTATTTGACAGTTACTGTTATCTGGGGATTGAAAAATCAGTATTAAAAATGCTAAGATAAAGTTTTTATCTAAACTTAAAATTTTCGGAGTTAACCGCTCCTGAATGAAAAAAAATTTCGTGTTTAGAGGGGGGGGGCCTTCTAACTTTTGATCCGAATGGTGGCTTATACAATACTTTGAAATAAAACCATTTCGAAAATAATCACGCCAGCCGTTTTTCAATACTACGGAACCCTGCATTGAGCATGGTCCTACATAATCTTGGCCGGTTTTTTTTATTTTTACTTTTTAGTACGTTCTACATTAACGCATTCAGTACCACCAATATACCTACGTGTGGGTCAATCTTCATACAAAATGTGTAAGGCATCGAATTTGTTATATAATATCCTAAAATTTGGTATAACCTCAACTCCTTCTGAACTCTGTTCATCATCATCATCATCATCAACATCAGCCTATGTTAGTCCACTGCTGGACGTAGGCCTCTCCTATTGACTATGCGTATAGACGCATTAGGAGGTAAATGCCCATAATCGCCACGCTGGGCAAGCGGATTGGCGATCGCAGTAATGTGTCCACTATGATGACGCTGCTGCCATCATCAATCGTTATCAAAAAAAAAAGGTCAGTGACACTTCAATCCCTTAGTCGACTCTTACGACACCCGCAGGAGGAGTTGGGGTGGTGACAAATGTATTCCTACTGCCGTCACCACACGGCATACAGTAGGTATATACAAAATGGGGGCATCGAATTTGTTAGATAATATCCTAAAATCTATTTGATATAACCTCAACTCCTTCTGAACTTTGTTCGTAATTCGTAATTTCTATTTATAGCTAAAAGTTTCATATTGTCTGTCACAGATCGTAGTTTCGTAGGCTTCTACGGTGTTGCTACGCCGTAGATGGTTCTACGAACTCTACTCATTTTAGAAGTTACGCTACGGAAGTTACGTAATTACTTAGTGGTCGTAAGGATAATTAATTTTATATCAAACCTTTTGGAGCAATATTTGACTAAATTGATTATTGCCTAAATATAGCTAAATGGCATTTTCACTTCTAGGGACACCCAATTAGCTTAACTCTCACAAAAAAGTTAAATTCAATGTCAGCTATGTAACGACAATTAAGCATTAAATATTAACAAAAATATTTTTTTATCAGAATGAATACGCTTTTATGCAATATAAAAACACGAATAAAGTGGATTTACGTAAATATGTCATGTACAAACTTTTTGAGGAAGGCTCCACAAAATTTAGTTCCAATAATAAAGGCACCATGTGATTATTGATTTATAGTTGTCTCGTTTCCGTAACCGACGATCATTTATACGGACAGATGAAGATCGCACAATAGATATAACGATGTCTATTTGAGAACAATATTAAGACCCTTTCTCCTGATAACCGTAATATCTCTTGCAATTTTGTACTATGGATTCGTATTTGTAGTTTGTTGAAAGGTTATGATTATATTATCCAAGTGGTGACGGTAGTAAGAAAAAAATCGGCCAAGAGCATGTCGGGCCGTGATCAGTGTAGGGTTCCGAAGTTATTCAAAAACAGCTGACCGATTGTTTTCGAAACAGTTTTATTTTAAAGTATTGTAATAAGCCCACATTCATGATTTTTTTCATATTTTTTGGACCTACGGATCAAAACTTAGAGGGGACACATTTTTTTCTTCTGGAACGATTATCTCCGAAAATACTGACTTTGGAACAAAACTTTCTTTCAAAACCTTATTATTTTTAAGATACCTATTCAATGATACCCCACACTATAGGATTAATGCAAAAAAAAAAAAATCATCCCCACTTCACCAGTTGGGGCTTGTCCATTAATCACGTCATACTGTATAGAGGGAGGGGGGGGGGTCAAGAAAAAATCACCAACTATCACCATATGGGAGGGAGGGTCATCGGACAAATCACGTGTAATTTTTTGTTAGTCTGTGCTGAATAGCATCATAGCTGGTAAAAATATATATGTAATCTATATATTTTTTAAACATAAGCAGATGTCAAAACCTGAACGGAGTTTTATAATGTCACGGACATTTACCTCGTAGTTGGCAAAAAAGTTTTTTCCCATCACGTACATTTAATAAAAAACGTAAATTGAAGTGTTATTGTAAGGAATACTTAAGTTGACAAAAAATTACACGTCATATTGGCTGGAGGAGAGGGGGGGTCCAGAAAATATCACCAAGTATCACCATGGGGGATGGGGGGGTCTAAAATAGGCCAAAATCGTATGACGTGATTAATGGACAAGCCCTTGGGGAGATTCCCGAAAAAAAAAAATTTCTAGCTTTTATTATACCACATTGTTGGCATGATTAATATGTATACCTGAACCAAATTGCAGATTTCTAGTATTAACGGCCACTGAGCTATGCTGCGCACAGACGGACAGACGGACATGGCGAAACTATAAGGGTTCCGTTTTTGCCATTTTGGCTACGGAACCCTAAAAATGGATTCGAATTCAGGTATGTAAGCTTTTAGTCGCAAAAACAGACATGGTGGAACTGTCTGCTTTCTTTGGTTCATGCCAACCAATATTCATCAACAAAATTTTAAATAACTGGTAGAGAATGCTCTACGCGGGCTACTTCCGTTTTTAAGTCGCAGTCTTCGTTGCTCAGCCAATGGCGATTGGCTCTTGAAGAAGCTCCCTCATATACTAGGCGAAACATGTCGAACCGCATGAAACATGTTTTTAGTATGATCGAGTCTCACAGAGTTTTGTGTTTAAAATTCCCTATGGCATTAAGTTCACCTTTGGAACTTCAAAGTTTTTTTTGTGCAATATTCTTTATCAAAAACCAAGAACATTCTTCTCCTTGGCACTTTTTAGTCGGGTAACAAAGCAATCTCCAGCGTCGTTTATAAATTGAAGGCTTAAAGAGTGGGTATTCTAAATTCCATGAAAAATTCACGGCCAAGTCAAAGAGTGCGGGAACAGGTGGTGTTTACTTTCGCACAAGATAGCCCGGTCAATGAGGTACTTTGCGACATTATGCATCTAAGTTAGGGTGTCGCATATATTACGAATTTTAGAAATTAATAACGCATACCCCCTAAATCGGCTTCTTGTACTTCAAAGCACTCTGAAAATGAATTCCAGTTCATTTCTGTAACTGAAACCCGTGTCGGCTTTTATGCCATTTTCCTATACAATGTATGAAAATGACGTTTTTTTAAATGTTTTATTGTTTTTCTATGGCAATAACTTATACTGCTGCCTTATAAACATTATTTCATACAAATAACTTGATGAGAACAGAAAAACAATACATTATTATCAACTTACTGTCTGACCAAATTTTTTCATAGTAATTTGTATGGGATTTTCGGATGAAAGTCGGCACGAGTTCCTGTTACAGGAATGATCAGATTTTTTTCAGAGTGTTTTGGGGTTAAATAATCTGATTTAGGGGGTATGCGTTATTAGTAATTTCTAAAATTCGTAAAATATGGGTCTGACCAAATTTTTTCATAGTAATTTGTATGGGAATTTCAGATGAAAGTCGGCACGGGTTCCTGTTACAGGAATGATCTGATTTTTTTTCAGAGTGATTTGGAGTTAAATAATCTGATTTAGGCGGTATGCGTTATTAATTTCTAAAATTCGTAAAATATGTGACACCATAATCTAAATATATCGCACACCTAGACATAATTGCATCGCATAATGGATCAAAACAGTATTAATTAAAAATGATTGTATTTTTTAACCAAGGGTATTTTTGAGATCTTCTACAAACTTTGTAGATACATTTTGAGTTAATACTGTTTTGATGAATTAGGTGTAGGTACGACATACACACGTATATTCTACCTTCAGTTTAGGTAGGTGCAACCGACTACAAATGTTGATGGTTGTTTTATTTTGTATCCCGTAATTTATGTGAGAATTGATTCCCACTCTCTTTCTTTATAGATAATGTACCGATGTGCCTAATAAGAATGTACTTAGTCATTTTAGGCAGTTTATAAAATAGAATAGAATAAATTATTTTAACAATTATATCTAAAACTATTGTAATGGAAGAAAACTATTGAAAAATTTAGATATTTGTTTTGACTTGATATCGTTGACGTCTAAATCAGTAACCTATAGAAAAATAATAGTTTTCACTGCGGATTATTTAGTATTTTAAACTCGTTGGTGACATGTTTTTCCTTTGTTTGTTTGTTGTTAACAGGAATCCGGCAATAAAGCTTTATAGCTACATGTCGCAACTGAATGACGTTGACGAAAAATTGATTCAATTACAGGTATTGTTTGTAATTTCATTGTTTTTGGAGATATTTTTTTTTGTGCTTTATTAATAGAGGTTTAAAATAATTAAATAATATTTTATTTAGAGACCTGAAGGTACGTCCTCGTAAACCCATTGTAAAATGGAACTGGATTACATTTATTTCACGTATTTTGCGGCTTTGAATTATGATTATATACTTAGTTTTTGCTGTGTTTCGAACGCCATCCAACGTCTTTGATCGGGCTAAAATGCGTATCAAGAATTTACGAGGGCTTCGAAGCGCCCAAACTTTGCAGTTATGTATGGTTCGCGCTGAAATTGAGACATCAGGCTCGATACTTTTAAACTTATTGAGAGCAGGTGAACCTTTGAACAGCCATATCATTACTTTCGATTTATTATACTAAACCCCGTTAGTACGATCTCAGCTGCTGCTTAACTAATACTTAATTTTTTCTTCGGTTACCGCGAGGATTACACATGAAATAAAACTATGAAAACGGATAAACTCAGACTCGGTCAGAGGCGTAGGGATAGAACCGGCGTAGATTATTTATTTTTTGTCTCTTGTCTTCATTCTGAAAATAAGTACTTGTAATGAATAACTAGCTTAATTTTCAAATTTAGTAATTTATTGCCTGTGAATTAGTACCTATATTTTTCTTTGTGCGTAGTTTTGTACTTATTTTTCTTATTTTGATGGAGGTAGATCTATCAAATTTCCTCCATTGTCAGTCATCCGCAGACCACGAACCCTGTAAAGTGTTCAAAACGTCGGAATGAAGTTAAAATTAGTTAATACGCGAGTTTATCCGTTTTCATAGTTTTATTTCATAACGAATACTTAATATTGGGTCATTCATTATCTGTGAAATTGGCGTTTTTGGTCATAGGCTATGGTTAGTCCCTAATTATATTATCTAAAGAGTAACTTAGACATATGTTTTTGTTATCAACAGTACATTATGTAACAAAGATTTTTTCACACCAATAATTGTTTTCTTCCCTTAAGTAATATTCAAATTAAGCTTTGAAAAGAACTCTTGCCATATGCTGCCGGTTCATATGTTTGGAATAGGTATAAATGTATGATTATACCTAGTTTCATGAAATAAGAGATATCCAAAACACGCCTTAGAAGTGTCTAATATTACTGACAAAATTGGGTTTATTTTGATTCTAACATCAAAAAAATATAATACGAGTAGACTTTTCAATAAATTCACCATACAAAACGCCATTTCAATGACCTAACCTAGGGGGTTATCATTAGACCCCGGTATCGGTATCGGAGGTGCAAAATGGTAGCTGTCAAGTTCTTAGGGATGGGGTAAAAATATTTGTGATGTCGGTAATTAAAGTTACGTATCGATAATTTTTCTTTACCATAATAATAAGCTATAAGGCTTTAATTAAACGCACCTATTTACGATATAAACTAAGACTATTATAATTACAAAATCAACAAAATATTTATTTAATATTGCGTAACATCGCCATACTTTTTATTGAGGCAATTGTCGATGAACCTTCTGAAGTTTGGGTTTTCGAATTTGGTCCAAAGTATGTTACAACTGATGAAAAACTTAAGCAGGTCTCGGGTACAGTTTAATGGGTTTTAATTTTTTTTCTTTTTTTATGAGTATTTTCATACGAGATTGAGTTGCAATGCAAGATATGCAAGATTACAAATATTGGAATGGAATATCCTTTATTAAATAATCAATATTAGTAGAACATACGTTGTTGATTTTCTCTTGATGGCAATTCGACTCCATGTGCTTTTTTATATTCCAACATCTGGAAATGATGTGTATTCTGCAAATTGTATATTAAATGTTTTTCATTCATTTTTGATGATCAGGGTGTTCAGCAAGGAGTGACTTCACTTTCTATTGTATAAAATATATTAGGCGAATAGACTCGTAAACACTGCTAAATAATCGAAGACATCGTTGTAAGATGACTTTGAGTATCATAAATAATTTATTACAAGTTTTTAATATCTCAAAAGTTTTTATTCAATGTTGTGCAACTCGAAACATAATAAATGTAATAGCAACCAGAGATGTGTAGTGTAATAGTAATGATTTATATATTAAATGTTAATTATTATCATAGATCCCAAAAAAAAGGGATACAAATAAATGGTCCTTGTACATAAAAAAATAATTGTACAAAAAATCGAGTATTAGCACGCTTACTGGGGTACGGGGTCCCTGCAATCCCGTACAAGTATGGTTAATTGAGCAGTTAGTTAATTGCCGCAGCGAAGGTCTTAAATGTTAATTATTATCATAGAATCGTCGGGTGAGAATGCAATTGTGCCATATCCATTTTCAAGCAAAATCGGTTTTTAATGGTTCTTGATAGCATTTTTTTTTTGTAGTTCATAACAGTAATCGATTTTTGAAAATTCTTATTTTATATTTAAAATAAACATATATTTTTGTGCCATATCCTCAAACCGCAATAAATAGTGATTACAAAATTGTGCCATGTCCGGACATGACACAAATTTACGGTTAACAGCTATTGATCAGTGTGCCAAGCGACTAACCGATCAACATTTTTGTGACATAATCCATTAATCGATTTGATTGTATCGATTCGATACTTTTTTTTACCTACCCTCTCTTTTGATAAATGACAATAAAGAGGGAGAGAGACAGGTTTGATTTATAATGATTTGTGTCATTCATACTTCAAGCTTTTATCTTAATAAGTTGGTGGTATAAATACATAATATTTATAATTACGAGTACCTAACCATAAATTGTAAGAAATGACATAAACTACAGAAAAAGTGACCGAACCCCCTATGACCAGTGGCCCTACTGCGAACTTCGTAATCCGAAAATTTCGGGGATTTTTCTCTATCACTCTATCACTCTAATGACGCCTTCGTTGAAGTGAATGGGACAAATCCTCGAAATTTGCGGATTTCGGAGTTCGCGGTAGTAGGCCAAGACTGGAATCGATCCAGCGACCTCCTGCTTTCCTGCCATGCCATGCCATTTAAGTCCTAGCCACAGGAGGCCTCGGTCACTATTCCTGAAGTACATATTATATGACATGTTTTCTAATTTATAGAGCGTGTAATCGTGTATTTAGGTACTTAAACTGTAATATTATTAGTTGATAAGAAATAATAACGTTAATATGTCATTCATTAGTAAACGTATTATAAGCTGTTCTCATCGATATTTTTTTTACATTAGCACTAGATATCGTTAAAAAGCTTATCATTTCACAAAATAGAGAAGGTCACCTAATAGATTATACCTATTTACAAGAAAGTAAAAAAATGATTTACATAAATATTGGAAATCAATATTGGCACCATCACGTGAATAATTATGTCTTCATATTCGAGATTAATTATCGTCTTGACTTGAAATAAATGTAGTCGTAAAATAACTTTTATTTTCATAAACAATTGCTTTTAATGTCTACCTTTCCTGACATTGCACTAACATTTTGTGACACATCCATAACTTTGTGTCATATCATACATAGCAAGATAAACATTTTCTTACCAAAATGGATATGGCAATTGTAAAACTACTTATATCTCATGACTATTATATGTTAAACATTAATTGTATAATACAAAAAATAGTAAATTAATATACTAAAGTGTCAGTTAAGTTAAATATTGCAAAATCATAAGACATTTCGCTCTCCTCTAAATCAAGGCAAGTGGCGTAATTAGGCGTATAGCACAATTGCATTCTCACCCGACGAGATCCCGAAAAAAGGTATACAAATAAATGGTCCTTGTACAGTAGGGTTCAAAACTGCATGGACAGTTTATGAATGAATTCATTCATAAATTGTCCATGCAATTCTGAACGCCACTGTACATAAAAAAATAATTGTACAAAAAATCGAGTATCGATATCGACATCACAAAATGTGTTTACCTATCCCTAAGTAAGAACTTGACAGCTATCATTTTGCACCTCCGATACCGGGGTCTAGTTATACAGATACAGATACAGATACAGATACTTTATTGATAAAAATACATGGTTTTTTACAAGTCATTACTACAATTCTAACATTCTATTTCATATACGTATTGTGACATGTATAAGTAATTTTATAATATTTATGTGGTAGTACAAGTATTACAAAACTAGTTATTACTACTAACTCTAGCAATATGTTTGTTAAATTTATATTATGTTAAATCTAAACATTGGCTGTAATTATTACAATTGTGATTATTACAAGGTTGAGAATCATTTGTTAAAGCATATTATGACATATAATATATGTATTATGATTATAATGATAATTAGAGAGGTCAACAGTCCCGTTTTAAAAAATCATTTACATTGTAGCAGGCTAAGTCAATGAGCAGATTCTTAAGCTTTTTTTCAAAGATAGTATCAGACGGTGCATCTTTTATTGGGGCGGGAACACGGTTGTATAAGTTGACTCCGACGACGTCTAGCATCGCGCGGGCCTTCGCTAGTCGGCGGCGTGGAGGAAGTAGGAGGTGCTGTCGGCGCGATTGTCTTTGGTTTACGTCGCCGAAAGTTTTATAATTATGTAGGCTACTTCGGACATATTTACACGCCGTTAATATGTAAACACAAGGCAGGGTCAAAATGCTGTGCTTCCTAAATAGGTCCTGAGCTGGGTGATCGGCGGGTTTTCGGTCAATGATGCGAAGGGCTCTTTTTTGCAGCTTAAACAGTCTGTCACGGCTGGCTGACATCGCCCAAAGATCGACACCTTGTATGAGTATGGAGTGGAAATAGCCAAAGTAGGCTTTTTTTAGGTTCTCACTCGTTAAGGTTGGTGCCAGTCTTGAGAGAGCGTAACACGCCGAGGCCAGCCTGTCACAAGCGTAGTCACAGTGCGCCGACCACGTCAGCCCGGAGTCAATCACGAAACCCAGGTACCTAGTTTCATCTACCTGCGGCACAGGGCTATTGTTAGCAACGATATTTAGTGGAGTGTTGTTTTTTCTCAATTTAAAATGTACAATATTCGTTTTATCAGCATTTAACAGCATTCCGTTGGCTGAAAACCATTTAGATATTCGCTGCATTACACGGCTCAGTTTAAATTTTAGTTCGGCTATATTACTGGCGTTTACTATAAGGCAAGTGTCATCTGCATACATAATGTATTCAGACTCGCCGCAGGCAGTTGTAATATCATTTACTAGTAGTAAGAAAAGGTAATTTCCCATTACTGAGCCCTGGGGTACCGCACAGCTTCCTATTTGTTCCAGGTCAGACTTAGCACCAAGGACGTAAGTGCTTTGTCTGCGGTTGCTCAGAAAAGAGGCGATAGCGCTATAAAAATTATCTGAAAAACCATAGGCAGACAGTTTGGCAAGGAGTAGTGCGTGGTCAATCATTTCGAAGGCGCGCGACAAGTCGCAGAAGATGGCAGCGACCTGTCGCCCGCCCTCGAGGTGCGCCACCACCCGCGACACGACGTCGCGCGCGGCGTCCGCAGTCGACCGACGGGGACTGGTACGCATATTGTTGTGAGTTTAATAGTTTATTCGTTGTGACGTGTTTTATTATTCTATTACTCATTAATCCTTCGAAAATTTTCGAGATTACCGGTATAAGCGATATTGGTCGGTAATTGTTAGGTAGGTGCATTTCGCCTTTTCCTTTATAAATAGGTTGGATTTTTATTTGTTTTAGTGCATCTGGATAGATCCCGAACTGTACACATTTGTTAAATAGCATAAGGAGCAGTGATATAACATTTGGAGGCAAGTAATCTATAATACGGGTCGACATGTCATTAATGTCCCGGGATTCTTTGCGTTTAATTTTTTTGCATGCAGCTATCATCTCAGCGAGGCTAAATGGTTGAAATTTAAAGTGCGGACATGTAGTCGGGAGGTACTGTGCGAGATAAGCTAACGCGGTCTGAGCGCATGGAGTGATGTTAATAACATTCGTATCGATGTAATACCGGTTTAGGTGCGAGGCGGCGGCGGCCGCGCGTGCGCCCGCGCAGTCTCCCGACGACTTACTAACGAATACATCGATAGCGTTGCCCTTACTATTTTTGCATGTCTCAGCAGAGATAACGCGCCATATGCTCTTGCTCATGTTCTCCCCACCGTTAGATATGCAATTATTGATAAATTTACTACGTACTTGACTTAATTTCGTACAGTATTCAGATTCTAGCGTTTGAAGATCGTTGCGAGACTCGACACCGTCGGAGTGACTAGCTAAATTGCGTTTAATGTTCATTATATTTTTACGTAATTTTTTTACTGGACTGGTGACCCACTTACTACAATTGGTTTTAACTAATAGTTTTTTGAAGGGAAAGTATGTGTCAAAATAATGATTTGGGCGGTAGGTGTCAGTTTCGACATAAACCAGTTAAGATTTTGGACAAAATCTGGATAAGTCTGACTCTAACATCGCCAGTTTCTCATTATTTACAGTTCTGGGTAAGCATGAATCTGGCGACGTCATTTTTTAATTTAATCAAGTTCTTAAAACATCAAGTTCTTTATAATCCAAAATCTGTGTAATTGAGATTCCGATAAAATCAAATTCGGAGTACGTCAGATTATTACAAAGCCCGAATATCAGTTTTGTCTAATTGTGAGTACGACAGATTTTGGATTAATTGGGTTCCATGTAGGTTGTATTGCTAGTAGGATAAATAATTTGTCAATCGATTTACGGGTAAGTAAAGTGAAAGTACAGTCAGTAAGAAAAACATGTGTAGGTATATTAAAATATTGTTTATTAATAAGAAAACAACTGTTTCCGCTTACAATGAAATAAAAAAAAATCTAACTCAACTAAATCACGCTTTTTCTAATTTTCTATTTTACAAGTTAAAATATCTTATTCTAAATCCCTAGTAGCAGTGGTTTAGAATATTTCGTTGTCGGAACTACTTGAAGAATCACAATCGGAACTAGAACCGCTGGACTCGGGGCCCTTGTCGTCAAATACATTACTCTTGATATGTCTTTCAAAGTTTAAGTAAGACGCCTTTTTTAGAAAATCCATTATGCTGAGATTTTCCTTTTTCACGTCTTCAATCAAATTTCTCACGTGGCGATCATATTTAAGGTCGACTCTCCTTGATTTTTTACTTTCTCGGTGAATATATGCTTGTTTCATGGTTATGTCATGATGTCTTGCCTCCTTTTTTAAGGTGAACAAAAACTTGAATATATTTGATTGTTTACAGAGTTTTTTGTTCAGCCTGTTATGCCATCCTTCCAGGTGATTTGTTGTGCGATACTTTTCTTCCGAGCAGTTAAACACTTCAGGGGTGATTAATGTAAACCAAAATTTTTCGAAATATTTACGATATTTCTCTATGTTTGGCACATGCAGAAATGTTTTGATGAGAGTAACCCATGCAATTGTCATGTTTTCAATCGGTAGCAATGGTACATATGTCAGTAGACTGACGAATCTGATTCCATCATCCTTGCAGATATCTATCTCTCTGGATTTTTTCCAAATCGCTTTCATGTAATGAAAGTAGCACCCCGTTATAGTTACGGTTGGGTATACTTTGGACACGGCATTCAAAGGTCCCAACTCAAAATCGGCCTTGAAATGTTCGATATCTATATCTAGTATGGTCTTGCATATGTCAAATAATCTGACGTACGTCTGTTCCTCTTTGTCCGGCAGGAGAGCGTAGATGACCGGCACGATGGTGCGGCAACTGTCGGACTCGTAATTCAACATAGCATGTAATGTGTAGAGTTGGCAAAATGGTTTCGGTGCAACTTTAAAAGTACCGTCCCCGAGGAACCTGGTATTTTCTTTTGCAACTTTTTTTGCCAAATTGGAAGCGAAAATAAATATTTTATCATCACCTTCACCTTCCTCGCAAATAAAAAAATTATCGCTTACGATTTTTGGTACTGTCACATCCTTTGGACTATTAAATTGTAACGCGGTCGTTCCTAAAGCTCTTTTCTTCCACGCGTACAACGAGTCTTTTTTCGAGGAAAAGGTAGGCAGTAATATTGAGTGATGCAGGTCTTCAAGTTCTTGCAATGATTCTTCGAATATAGGCTGAATTGGTTCGAACGACTCTGCGACCTTCTCCTTGCAGCGGAACATCGCCCATTCAATTGAATTTCTTTCAAAATCAGGTAAGCATGTATGTTCACTAATTCTATTAACGGCGGTCATTGTCGGATTCATAGTTAAAGACGCACTGCACATATTTCTGTTAACACATCTAAAGTTTATTGTACCTGATTTGTTTTTGAGCTGGTAACAATATTTATGTCCATTTAACAGTATAATGGGACGATCTTTAGGAGATTTTATAATTTTTAAGTTTTCCATTTCCATTTTAGAGATTTTTTACAATGAACGACAGTCATGTGACATTTGTCATTAAGAATATTACTTACTTTATAAAAGTATTATCGTATCATGTTTTATATTCAAGTGGCCAATATCTTCAATATCTACTTTCAAATGAGTCATTCAAATATAATTGCAACCTATTTTACAAGCTTTTATTTAGTTTCACCTGTCCCGTTGTCTGTCGTTCTGTAATCAAATCTTGCAACTTAAATTTGATCCACTTCCCGGTTTCCGATTGAGCTGAAATTTAGAATGCATGTACAAATCGGATGACAATGCAATGTTATTGTGACATAGAGCTGATCTGATGATGGAGCTGGAAGGTGGCCATAGGAACTCCGTAATTAAATGATGCAACCCTATCGAGTTTGAGCTCATTAGATTCGTCTTGACAAGTACTTTGATACTATATGGTAACAAGGGTCTGATGATGGAGCCGGAAGGTGGCCATAGGAACTCCGTAATTAAACGATGCAACCCTATCGAGTTTGAGCTCATTGGATTAGTCTTGACGAGTACTTTGATCCTATATGGTAACCAGCGTCTGATGATGGAGCCGGAAGGTGGCCATAGGAACTACGTAATCAAACGATGCAACCCTATCGAGTTTGAGCTCATTGGATTAGTCTTGACGAGTACTTTGATACTATATGGTAACCAGCGTCTGATGATGGAGCCGGAAGGTGGCCATAGGAACTCCGTAATTAAACGATGAAACCCTATCGAGTTTGAGCTCATTGGATTAGTCTTGATGAGTTCTTTGATACTATATGGTAAACAGCGTCTGATGATGGAGCCGGAAGGTGGCCATAGGAACTCCGTAATTAAACGATGAAACCCTATCGAGTTTGAGCTCATTGGATTAGTCTTGATGAGTTCTTTGATACTATATGGTAAACAGCGTCTGATGATGGAGCCGGAAGGTGGCCATAGGAACTCCGTAATTAAACGATGAAACCCTATCGAGTTTGAGCTCATTGGATTAGTCTTGATGAGTTCTTTGATACTATATGGTAAACAGCGTCTGATGATGGAGCCGGAAGGTGGCCATAGGAACTCCGTAATTAAACGATGAAACCCTATCGAGTTTGAGCTCATTGGATTAGTCTTGACGAGTACTTTGATACTATATGGTAACCAGCGTCTGATGATGGAGCCGGAAGGTGGCCATAGGAACTACGTAATTCAACGATGCAACCCTATCGAGTTTGAGCTCATTGGATTAGTCTTGACGAGTACTTTGATACTATATGTATATGGTAACCAGCGTCTGATGATGGAGCCGGAAGGTGGCCATAGGAATCCGTAATCAAACGATGCAACCCTATCGAGTTTGAGCTCATTGGATTAGTCTTGACGAGTACTTTGATACTATATGGTAACCAGCGTCTGATGATGGAGCCGGAAGGTGGCCATAGGAACTCCGTAATTAAACGATGCAACCCTATCGAGTTTGAGCTCATTGGATTAGTCTTGACGAGTACTTTGATACTATATGGTAACCAGCGTCTGATGATGGAGCCGGAAGGTGGCCATAGGAACTCCGTAATTAAACGATGCAACCCTATCGAATTTGAGCTCATTGGATTAGTTTTGACGAGTACTTTGATACTATATGTTAACCAGGGTCTGATGATGGAGCCGGAAGGTGGCCATAGGAACTCCGTAATTAAACGATACAACTCTATCGAGTTTGAGCTCATTGGATTAGTCTTGACGAGTACTTTGATACTATATGGTCACCTGGGTCTGATGTTGGAGTTGGAAGGTGGCCATAGGAACTCCGTAATTAAACGGCGCAACCCAATCGAGTTCGGTCTCGTTTGATTCGTCTTGACGAGTCTCTTGCTTTCGTCCCATATTAATTATATATGATTGATTGGATGGATGACCCAATGCCAAGGTGAGCACGTGCTGAGGGCTGAATGGTATGTTGAGGTCTAACGTTGACGTTGCTAAGGGACTTGTGAATGGAGGAATAGGTCACATCACTAAAAATAAAATGGCCGTATTACAGACGAAGGAATTATTAGAATGGCTCTTGAACAGCTCAAAAATAACAAGGCACCTGGGGAGTACGGAATTACAGCTGAGCTTCTGAAGGTGGGTGCTAAACCGGTCCTTATGGCCCTTCAGGAGTTGTTCAATTCCGTCTTACTGGAAGGGAGAACGCCAAAGGCATGGAACAGAGGTGTGGTGGTACTGTTCTTCAAAAAAGGTGACAACGCTTTATTGAAGAACTACCGACCCATATCACCTCTGAGCCATGTCTATAAGCTGTTTTCAAGAGTCAGTACGAATCGTCTTGCACGCAGGCTTGATGACTTCCAGCTCCCCGAACAAGCCGGTTTCCGAAGAGGCTTTAGTACCGTAGACCACATCCATACGCTTCGCCAGGTTATACAGAAGACCGAAGAATATAACCTGCCCCTCTGTTAAGCGTTTGTGGACTACGAGAAAGCCTTCGATTCGATCGAAACCTGGGCAGTACTACAGTCTCTCCAACGGTGCCAAGTCGACTACCGCTATATCGAGGTGTTGAAGTGTTTGTACGAGAGCGCCACAATGTCAGTCCGACTCCAAGACCAGAGCTCGAAGCCTATTTTGCTGCAGCGGGGCGTTAGGCAGGGAGATGTCATCTCCCCTAAGCTGTTTACCGCTGCACTGGAGGATGTATTTAAGACTTTGGACTGGAGAAGGCTGGGTATCAACATAAACGGCGAGTACCTCACTCACCTTCGATTCGCTGACGATATAGTAGTCTTGGCTGAAACCTTGGAGGACTTAAGTACTATGCTCGTTGACCTCAGTAAAGCCTCCAAGCGAGTTGGTCTTAGGATGAACATGGATAAGACGAAAATCATGTCAAATTCCCATGTAGCACCAACTCCCGTAATAATCGGAGACTTTACACTCGAAGTTGTAGACGAATATATATACCTAAGACAAACTATCCAGTTAGGTAGGTCCAGCTTCGAGAAAGAGGTCAATCGTCGAATCCGACTCGGTCGGGCAGCGTTCGGGAAGCTACGACACATATTTTCGTCCAATATTCCGCGTTGTTTGAAGACGAATATATACCGTCTTTGATCAGTGTGTGTTGCCATTGATGACATACGGTACTGAAACGTGGCCGCTTACAATGGGCCTCATAAGAAGGCTCAATGTCACCCAAAGGGCAATGGAGAGGGCTATGCTAGGAGTCTCTCTGCGTGATCGGATTAAAAATGAGACCATCCGCAGCAGAACCAAAGTAACCGAAATAGCACTCCGAATCGCTAAACTGAAGTGGCAGTGGGCGGGGCACATTGCGTGTAGAACCGATGGCCGTTGGGGCGGGAAGGTTCTTGAGTGGCGGCCACGTATCGGAAGGCGTAGCGTGGGTAGGCCCCCCACAAGGTGGACTGATGACCTGGTGAAGGTCGCAGGACCGGTCATTGTGGCAATCATTGGGGGAGGCCCATGTTCAGCAGTAGACGTCTTTCGGCTGAGATGATGATGATGATGATTACAGACGTGCTCAACTATACGATAGCGATGTACCATCGGTTCGCGTAGACTTTGGTAACGATGGCATTCACATAATACACCCTAAATCAGCTCAATTTCCTGCTAAATTTAATCACGGCACAGCTGAAAGAAGAATGCTCCCGATTGTCTTATCTTGGGCTTCAACTGTGCATAAAATGCAGGGAACTACTGTAGATCATGCTGTTATTTATCTAGGCTTCAAATTGTTCGCTGCTGGTCAAGCTTATGTAGCTTTAAGCCGAGTTAGGTCTTTAGCAGGGGCCCGTTTCTCGAAAGCTTGTAACTTGTAATACAAGTGGAAGTCTCTTTTTGACACTATTCACTAGATAAGGACTTCCGCTTGTATTAAAAGTTACAAGCTTTCGAGAAATAGGCCTCAGGTCTTCAAATCGAAGAACTTTACTGCTCCAAGTTGACGTCGAATAAACCTTGATGCATTAAAAGAAATGGATAGAATGAGAAACGTTACAAATAACTAACAAGTGATTACATAATTTCAACATTATTGATATTTAAATCAGTACAGTACATATTACATATCATGTGAACGAACTACGGACTTCATAACGGAATAACGCTGCTACGCGCTGCGAACTACGTCGTAGTAAATCTCGAATTAAAAATAGAGGTACTAAAAAGTTAAAAATAAAATTAAAGAAAAAAAAAACCTTTTTAAAAACAAGCTTTTATTATTTGTTTATAAAATGAACTAAAAAGTTAAAAATAAATTAACTCTAAAAAGAAATATAACACTTTGTAACTTGATTGTAACCTTTAACGACAGATAAGCGTCTTCGTCTAGGACAAAATAATTCCATATTGTACAAATTTATTTAATTTTAACACTAAAACTTTTCACCATACTTACATAATTATTCAATCTCGTCCCCCCTCTTTATCATAGTCCCCATTTATAAATGAAAGCGTGTTACATTGTGATAGCTTGAGGAAAATGTTGTGTTGTATTAAATGTAACACGCTTTCATTTATAAATGGGGACTATGATAAAGAGAAGGGACGAGATTGAATAATTATGTATGGTGAAAAGTTTTAGTGTTAAAATTAAATAAATTTGTACAATATGGAATTATTTTGTCCTAGACGAAGACGCTTATCTGTCGTTAAAGGTTACAATCAAGTTACAAAGTGTTATATTTCTTTTTAGAGTTAATTTATTTTTAACTTTTTAGTTCATTTTATAAACAAATAATAAAAGCTTGTTTTTAAAAAGGTTTTTTTTTTCTTTAATTTTATTTTAAAACATTTGCGCCTTGGTTTGTGCTCGTAATCACTTCAGCGTTGATTTTTTGTGCCGGTACCGCGGGTTCGTTTATGGCCGGTAGGTTAGTTTTTTTCGAGCGCAATGGTAACTTTGCCAGAGCAGCGAGTCTCTCTTTCGTTAGCGCAGCCGACGGCCGCTGTACACGACCTTGTTGGCGCGTCGGAGAGGGACGGCTAGTCGGGGTAGATGCATTGCTTGTTGCCGGCGTGGTCGGAAGTTTACTTGACACATTATCTTTTTGAGCAATAACGGATTTTATAATGCACATTTCACTGTTTAACACATCAAGTTTTTTAAATATTTCACTTAACTTATTCTCGATAGGTTTAAGGACACTGATGAGTATTTTTTTAAATTGTTCACTGTCGTTCGGTGACATTTTCGAATTTAATTTCTGTACGTATTAAAGAGAGATGTACGCTCGTCCGCCCGCTACCCGCAACGACTATGAGATCATAAGCTATTATTATTTTTTGGAACCATAAAATTATGTTACATTACAGTTTATGTACACCAATGCGTTACACAGATTCAGACTCTTATGAAGGAATTAAAAAATCCTAAATCCAAAATAAATAAATCTCACTCGCTATGACTCGCTTTGACAAGATGTTTATAGAATATAGTACGAATATTTAACTAATAATGTATGTGAACTCTAGGTTTAAGATTTTAAATTGGTAATAAAACCAAGATTGTGTTCTAACAGTGCGTGATTATGACATAATGCAAGTTTTCAGGTTCGTTTAATTTTTTTTGGATTGTACTGACAAATGGTACCTATATGGACGAGTATATCAGTATATAGATACGTCTTCCCTACCTTGTATCAAGTGTTCCCAATCCATCCCGGAGGCTTAAGGACGGAACCCTCACAACGAGAGCCCTTCAAGGTGTCCGGTTGCGTTTGCTGTTAGGCGCCATTCTGAGACGATAGATAGGTAACTATATACACACAATGTGCGTGTACATTATGTATCGATCATATCGCACACCTAGATCAAAACAGTATCAACTCAAAATGTATATATATTTTTAGTTATTTACTCTTAACTAAAAAATGTATAGATTTTGAGTTGATACTGTTCTACAAAATTCGTAGATCTCAAATTTACTGAACGTTTGAACGGGTAAGACTCAAAAATGGATTCAAGTCTCAAGGCCATCCTGTAGTACAAAAATACTGTGTAAGAAAAAAAAATACAAAAAGAGGGTGTTTTTGAGACCTGTGCCATACCCACTCACTTGCTTTGATTTTTGCGACTCTATGTCTGTGTAAAATAAGAGTAATGACATGTAACAAAAGCTACATAAGTGAGTGGCTAAAGGGTTTGTTAAAAAATAGATACATTTTGAGTTAATACTGTTTTGATCTAGGTTTGCGATATACCATAGAATTGTATAGGGAGAAAAAAATAATAAAAAAACTTAAAAAAAATGGGTAATATTGCATTGTATTGTATTCTCTCGGCCGTGTGGTGATGGCAGTAAGAATATATTTGTCACCACCCCAACCCTTCCCATGGGTGTCGTAAGACGAGTCGACTAAGGGATTTAATTGTCACTGAACATTATTTGAAAAATTATTGATGATGGGCAGCAGCGTTGGTAGATATCAATATACGATTCGTAATATTATCTTACACATTAGGTAGGTATTTTAAATTGAAATATCTCATTAGCGTCGTCTGCACGTCTTGATTTCCTAACCGGAAATGAATGCTCGCTCACAGCATAATTGAATCTGGAGCTCAAAGGTTATAATTACTGATATAATTAACTAGTAAGCATAAAGATAATCAGGAGGACTATTGTTTAGGTAATTTATTAGGACATAAATACACTACGTATTTCTGTAATTCACACGCACGCTAATTAAAGTACCTAAGATAAATCTAACTCTAATTAAATCAAAGCTAGTAGTTTACTACTAACTAACTACTAGCTTTGTACGGAATTTCGACTGTGTACATAGAATTAAGAATACGGCAGTAAGAATACATTTGTTACCACCCCAACTCCTGCGGGTGTCGTAAGAGTCGACTAATGGATTGAAGTGTCACTGGCCATTATTTTGATAAAAGATTGATGATGGGCAGTAGCGTCATCATAGTGGACACATTACTGCGATCGCTAATCCGCTCGCCCAGCGTGGCGATTATGGGCATTTACCTCCTAATGCGTCTATACGCATAGTTAATAGGAGAGGCATACATTCTGCAGTGGACTATCATAGGCTGATGATGATGATGACATAGAATTAGATTGATGAAATCCCGGGCAACTTTGCAATTCTCCGGGATAGAAGCTACCATGTGTCCTTTCCCGGGACTTGAATTATTCTCACAGAACATTTAATTTTAAATTTTTCACCATCATCATCGTTTTCTCCAAAACCACGTAAGGCCCAATGTACATTACAATATACTTCAATGAAATTTAAACCTTTCTTAAAACCCAATAAAGTCCCATTTATTTTATTTGTTTGATTTTACAAATTAACGAAATTTGGCACTACTCTTTTTACAGTCTGCAAGGTTTATTTGGGTCAAAATTCTTTTCATTGTCTTATTTTGTGTCCCTAAAAAACGTTACACACACAGTTGTGATTTTTGTATGAGATGATGTTTTGTTTTCAATTTTTGATGTATGGATTAAAACCCAGCTTGAAAAAGAAATGCAAGTGCACCGGATTTTTTTAATATACTGAGTCGAAACAGCAACTAAGTAAAAGCGTGATAGAGTGGTATGAAACAAGACAACGAAAAGAATTTAGACCCATTTTCAAGAAATTAGTATGGTCGGCCTTGCAAGTATAAGACGTCCACTGCTGAATATACGCCTCCCCTCTGGATCTTCACATATGCTGGTGGGAAGCGACCTGCATCCAGCATCTCGCGATCGTCTCCATAAGGTCGTCTGTTCATCTCAGTACATTTAACTTGTGCCGCCAGATTCAAATTGCCCAAGAAGTAGCGCAGCGGAAGTGGAGATGGATCGGGCACACTCTTCGAAGAGGAGCAACGAACCTCGCTAGTATCGCCTTTGAGTGGAGGTCTCAAGGTGGAAAACGAGCTCAAGGTCGCCCTGTAACACCCATGGAAAAGAAGCGTGGAGAGCGAATTGCGAGCCTTAGGTCTGACCTGGATCGAAGCCAAGAAGGTTGCTCAAGACAGAAAACGTGGAAGGATCTTGTGGAGGTGCATAGGGATGCACCTCCGGCGTGCCCTAGGAATTACAACACACAACACACACAATAAAGATTAAATAAATAAATAACCTCCTCGTTTTTCGAAGTAGGTAAAAATAGCCTGAATTGGTGCGGAATTGCATCCCAGAATGCCTGGCTTTATGGAAGCATCGATTGGGATTAGATCGAAATTCTTATTGTTAGTTTAAAATAACGTTTTGGTTTATTATTGATATGATATGCATGGTCTAAGATTTATGATTGATTATGTCGTAAGTGGCTGCATGAAACCCTATACAACAGTTGGCATGACATTCTCACTAACAAATTGACCAATAATTGACTATAACATTACATACAAATATTTTTAAAACTTTCCCCAAAACCCTTCTACCTAGTTCACTTTAAACAAATCCATGATCCAAAGACCTAAATCCCTTCAGGACTTAGGCACCTTTTTCGACACCCCTGTCTGCCCCATCGGGGCACCCAGGCATTTAAGCGGGAGCTCAATGGAGTCCACCTCCAATCTCCCAGCCGTACAAAAAAAAAGCTGCATAAAATCCGGTAACGGATTGGTATTGTAATCGCGAATCAGATTTCCAGACTACTAAACCATCTTTCACATCTTACAGGCGAAAATGACGAATATTTTTTGTATTAGAAAAAAGGTAGCTACAATTAACATACCTAAGCGATATATTGATTTCAACATTCATGATTATCACTCGATTAAGACATCTTAGAGATTATTTGTGATGCTAGATTTTTTAAACAATCACACACACACACACAAACACATTCATACGCACGTACACGTCGCATACTGGCATGTGTGATTGTGTGTATTTTTATAATGATCTTGTTCTGATTTCATTACTTTATTAAGAGTTTCTTATATATGGAACTTGGAAAAAGCAGGATCTTCTGTTACAAGTGTGAAATACTTACTAAAAGGTCCTACCTTTTGTAAAATTGTACCCTTATCGTTAACGTAGTAAACGATTTGCTTTAATACCGTAGATACCAAAGCATACTTTTCGACTGATTTTTACCTCAAAGCAACAAAAACCTCACTGGACTTATAACGCGACACTGAAGCTACGACTCGTATCAAATCATCAAACAAGTTCAAAGTTCTAATAGGGTTCTCGAGCAATTTCGCCTTATTAATATTAATAACGAGTAACGTGGATCGTGGAAGGATTTGGGCTCTAGAACGCTTCTTAGAGCTTAAGATTACGGGATTTGTGTTTTACGCAACTTTGGTTAAAGTTTATCAATTCATTTCCATTATTAGACTGCAAGGGGAAGTTAGATACGTGTTCGGGAACAGAAAATAATTAAGTAATATGGATATATTGACATTATATCCGGTATCTCGTATTTAATCGTAAAAGATATTATGTCAAAATAAATTTCTAATACGAGCGTGCAATATTTACAACAATAAATATTCATCTCTTAACTTTTTTTTTCACTTGACTTAACGGTAACTTGTTTCTGCAATGAAAGCATCAGCAAAGTGACTTCTAAAGTAGTAATTCTTCAGTAATAATCTTATGTACCTACTTTTTCATTTAGTTAGTCAATGTTAAACTAGTGTAAGTCATTCTATAATTAGCAGTAAGAACGCACAAGCTATACTAGTTTGTAATTGTATCCTATTTCTTTAATAATTTCCTTTTTTTTCATTATCCTTTTGTTAAATTGATGTAGTTACATTTTTGATTTAATCGCATGTTTGTCTCTTAGAGCAAATTGTATGTATTAACTTTCAGTGAAAACTCTTTTGGCTAATGTGTGAACATACTTCTGTAGAATCCTACGAATGAGTGTATGCTGTTTGTTTCCCAAATCAATCTCAATCTCAAAATCACATCTTACTAACGCGCCAAGGGCACAACTTTCCGCTATCATCTGTCTATAGCGGTCAGTGGCTGTCAAAATATACATTATTATAACTATTTGTCAAGTAACCATAAATGTCTCAGAAAAAAGGAGCTTCGGACGTCCATCACCGTGATGGGTCGATGACATCAGGAGAATTGAGGGAAGATCGTATGACATAACTAACCAAGATGCCATTCTGCTATCGTATACGATAAACGATAAGTCACGTGACCATAATAATGTATTGTATTGATCACGTGACTTTTTTAAGAACCTGTCATTATTATGCATTTATTATTTATTGCTTACCGACCTTACCATATATGATTGCAGATTGGCATTTTGGCTATGTTGAAATCAGTTGCGTACTAAAAGAGAGGTCTTTGCTCAGCAGTGGCCGCTAATCGGTTGTAGATGATGATGATGATGCTGAACCATAAATGTTTACACACCTACGCCAAAATAGCAAAACACTGCAGCTTAATCCTACGAATATTAAATGCGAAATGCATTTGACGACCATACAATTTCATCACAACTTTAAGGCTACAGACAAATTTCGACCCTACTTGTATTCTTATAGAAACCATTGTCTTGTGAAGATTGTCAAAGATGACGTTGGAGGTAAGGAGGGATTTAGTATTTTAATATTATGTGTTTAGGCTCTTTCAGCCTGTATTATTGTACTTCTCTGGAGACAGTGAGGCATCTTCTCCAAGCATATTTAATACGCAAGTGAGTTCTGTTTCGGAAATAATAATTTATATAAGTACAGGCAAAATTAGATAAGAATTTGAAAAACTCACAGGATTTTTCATTTATTTACAAAGACAAATTTGTACCTATACAGTACAGTGGCATTCAGAATTGCATAGACGATTTATGAATGAATTCATTCACATAATTAAACGGTTGGACTCATGTACAGTAAAGGCTGTAATCGATAAGAAGTGTTTACAGGCCATAATTCCGTAAATATGAGAGATATCAGAAAACTTTTAACTGTATATCGAAAGTACGTTACCCAACGAGTAAAACTACATTAATAACTTTTTCTAAATAGATGGAGTAATATTAAAAATACTAACTTAAAACGCTCCCATACATTTAGTATGACGACTTACAGCCTTAAAGAATGTCGGGTGTCGTAAGAGATAAAACTGTTAGAGATTCGTTATTTGTAGGAATACATTGTAATAAAATAATAATACTACCGTTTATGAAATTATTAATTTAACATTTATTCTTAAATAAAAGAAATATTCGTATTAAACTAATCTTTCAATGAACGGTTACCTACTATAAATGTATGGAAGGGTTTGAAGTTAATATTTCAGATATTTCTGATTTTATTTCAAAAAAGTTATTAGTATAATTTTACTCATTGGGTAACGTACTTTCGATATCAGTGATTTTTTTTCTAATATCTCTCACATTTAGGGAATTATGGCCTGTAAACACTTATCGATTACACCCTGTATACTATTGATAATGAAGACTGTTGAAGATCTATATATATAGATAAGACAAAACACACGTGAGTTAGCAGTTTAATTGTATTTGTAACTATTGTCTCAGGATAGTTGTACTTATGTACCTGTAGACCACATAGAATTTTCCATTTCAATAATTATTTCAACCCGTGTCTTTTCATCATCATCATCGAAGCTTTGATCGCGTAATTACTTTCGCTGACCGTGTTTTACCGGTCACATCAATAGTCAAATAATTTGATTATTCACACTTCAATCATTATTCATACATTCTTGTGCAAAGTTTCTCAAACTTCCAGTTATTAAAAATGTATACTCAGTCTACATGAACTTCAGCTTTAACAACGATAAATCCAAAAAGACTTATAAACATACATTATTTTAGCATAGTTCAGACTTTTAGTAAATAAAGGCTCTAGAAAATCTTCAAAGAAAGTTACACCATTAATTATTTGAGTTTCGCCAGACGCCTGCAGAAGGAAATAATTAATAATTAACATTTCTGAATTGACACTGAAGTTATAATTCTCAAATTACCTACTTTTAGTACAGTCACGATTCAATATTCAGTTACAAATTAAATAAACTTACCGACACTACAATTTATCACATAGACGCCGCCTACATATTACCTACGCGTAACATTACGCACGCATTAGAAGTACATACCCATAATCGCCACGCTGGGTAAACGGGTTGGCGATCGCCAGTAATATGTCCACTATCATGATGTTGCTGCCCATCATCAATGTTCAATAAATTAATGGTCAGACACTTAAATCACTTAGTCAACTCTTACGACTCGCGTGGGAAGAGTTAATTTGTGACAAATGTATTCTTACTGCCGTGATCACTCGGTCAACCTAAGAACAATATTATAAACATCGCCTTTATACAAGTACTGACTTTGTCCTTTGTAGCTTCATATTACGTTTAGTTTACGTAGCAAGATGTAAAATACGTCATTCATAATACCCAATTAACTCCATCAAAATTATGTGAGATACAAATTAAAAAATATAGTAAGGCATTACGATTAATTTATATCTATTCAGACTTGCTTTAATATCAACCAGATATTAAAACCAGTTACACTTTTCAGTAAAAACAACTCTACCATTTATGTTTACTCCTGGGTCACGTTTTATAAAGTTGCAATTTACAATTTTGCTGTTTGCCTCTCTTTCTAGCCAATATATGCGTGCGTTAAAGAGACAAACAGCGAAATTGTAAAAAGTAACTTTATAAAACGCGACCCTGGCAGTAGAAGCCCCAGTCTACTCTATTCTATTGAATAATTTGTCGTTAAAATCCTCTTTTTTCCCTTTGTGTTCTGTTTCTAGCTTGATTGAAATATTAACAAAAACATATTGATATAATTTTGTGCAAATGTGATTCCTACCTCGCTGAACACGTCAATTTTAGATTTTTTTTAATATTTTTTTCTCTCCAAATGAAATGTATGTCAATTAGGAACAAAGCTTCTCTACCCTGATAGATGATATTACTCGTACCTGTGTACAGTGTTTTTTTTAAGTGGTACAGTATGGAGAAATCGAAAAATATGGAAGATACAGTCTAAGGAAACATTAGGTATGTAGTCAAAATTTTGGTTAAGTGTGAGTTGTCCCTAAAAATGTATAATACTGATGTGTCTTAAACGCAGATCGATGTAATTTCATGCATAGATAATTTTATTTTGTTTTTGGTTTATTTTTTCGTATAATATTGAAGCGGGTAAGTTGGGTGGTTAAAGGAAACATCCAAACGCTTACAAAAAATATATATATTAATTTCAAGAAAAACCCAGTATTAACTGTAGGTACTAGGGGTGGTAAAGTTCGTTAAAGCCTGTCTGGTTTTCCGCCGGTAGTGCGGTACTCCCCCTGTCGTCTGCTAGGCGGTAGTGCAGTCCTGGGGTGACTCTGGAACGTTCCGGGGAGCGCCGTAGCTAGCGGGATGAATGTCGCAGTCCCTCCGTCGGTGTCCACGCGTGCTCTCAGGCCGGCCGAGACAAGGAAGTAGGTGGCACGACGGGTGTAAGGGTAAAGTTGCACCCTGGAATTACATCAATCTTGCTTAGGACCAGGAATTTAACGTCCGGCCGGTATGACCCCCAACGATGTCGCCAAGCTAGCAGCAAGGGAGCGAAAAGTAGCTGGTGGGTATGCATACTCAGAACGGAGTTACAAGAAGAACAAAGGACTGGAATGTGCGGAAGCAAGCTTGCAAACTTATAGCCCTTTTAGAAAATTAATTGGTAACACGATAATTAAAATAGGGCATTCTCATTACATTTAAATTACTTTGTAAGGCACAAAATGCACAAAAAAACTAAAATACTAAGATAGGGCAAATGTATGGGACGCCATTTTGTAACGGTACTTTACCGTTACGGAAAGCACATACGTGTACATGGCAATTTAATTACACAGACCTTAATAGGAATTTAAGCATGTAGGAACGCACTAAAACATAATGGGAAGCGAATTAGCAATGATAACTAGCACTTCTTAAAATCTAGCGGCCTTATTCATAAAAATTCCTTGTTGAAGGTTTGAGGGGCCCAATAGTTATCGAGCCGATAAGTCTTGTTGAACGGTTTATAAGAAGTGTTATTCATAAACGCTCAATATCTCTCCGATAACTGTTGAGCCGCTGTTGAACGGATTAGACGCGTTATGTTGGCGCCTTGACAAAATCATAGACAAAAATGTGGTCTCTCCGCAAATTAAAAAAAAGTTTGACAGCTGTCTGGCGGGAATTCGCAAATATTTCCTAATTCCTTGTTACTTACTTTTATCTCAAATAATTATATTATCATCATCTTGAACCTGAAATTATTAGGTACTTACTACGTATTCTTTTACCTAGGTAACTAATCAAAACAGTTAGCTTTATGATTAGGTACTTGCGATGACGGTCAGATAACGAAACATAATTTTATTGTATGGCTAGTTAGTACCTAGGTATGGGCAGTTAGTAGTACGGGTAAGTAATAAATAAATATTTACTTCCTTGCGAACCCAACACCTAATTGCAGTTAGAACCTGAAGTTCTGGTGTGAGGCCAGCTCCTCTGCGATCTTTCTTCAGGTCTTCTTTCACCAACTCTACTATATACAAAACAGTCGCCTTATTAAAGCGGTATCGCCGCCTAAATTCAACATCGGGCAGATCCTCAATGGGATCTGCCCTTATGTTATATATTTTTGGACGTCGCGGCGGATTACACAAATTATTTATGGCCTCAATAGCGTTTAAGGCCTGCATGATGGAGTCTCACTGCGTATTGACGTTGAAGTTGAAATGGTTGAAAAACTATCAACAAAATTTTAAATTAAAAAAGTTGGAGATTAGTTTTCCCACCATTTCTGATTCGTGTAATGTTGCTTGTAGAGAAAATCGAAACTGCGTAACTACTTACAATAAATCATTGGATATTTATTTTAAATACCTATCTAAATATAATTAAGTATCTCTGGATACATATTTAATAATAATCAGATGAATAGACGATATAAAAAACTATACACCAAATCAGACTTTCATACCTTTATCTTTTCTCTTCTGTCTACTTTAAACGCATGGTTATGCACCTGTCAAAAATCAGCTGATCAAAATTTTGGCAGCCATCTTGTTAAATAAGAAGTTATAAGACCGTTATAGAAGGGTCCTCGGCTCTATAACTTTCGGGGGATTTATTGTAGGTTTGAGCGGCTGAATAGCGCTATTGAACGTTTATGAATAACGTTTTTAGCCATCCGGTCAACAACGACCCATCAGCGGGTGCGTAACTTTTTATGAATAAGGCCGTAAATATATAACGTTTCAACACTTACCCTTACGGGGTGCAAGACGATATGTAGCTTTACGGGTACGAAGACGCCATTATATTTAACATCAGGACTACACTGAGGTTACAAATATGATTTTCCCCTTATTTAAATTTAATAAAATTTATTAGTGTGCAGCGCGTATGACGACACGAGCCTCCCCGTGAACGCGACTGCACACGTCCTCTGCTTAAGACGTTTGGACTGGGATGGGACTGACCAGTGGCGGGGCGAGGCGCAAATCCAAGCCAGTAGGAGAATCCCATACGTAAAAAAACTGCTGACGCGGTTGCTATCCGCGCCAGTACAGTCGTGCGCACAATCGCGTATGCGCTTTTAGAGTTTTATAGCGAAATCTATTACTTATTTCTTTTTAAATCGTGAATGATAACGTGCAACGTTACAATATTATGTTCGAATATATGTAACATTTTGTTTTTAATATATTTTCAATAGCTTCTTAAAGCACTTCCCTATTTTTTAACGACAAACGTTTTTCGTTGAAATATGAATAATAATCATGAAAGTTTAAGTCAAATCAAAAAAAAAGTCAAAATATTCTTTATTTTGACTTTGATAATTGTTAAACTAAATAGCAAATGAGAGAAAAAAAGCTACTTTTAAATCAATGTACTAACCTAATGTTGTACATAAGGAACATGATTATTTACTAGACGGAACGCAATTGAACTTAACAGAACATGAGATGACTGACACCTGGTTCACTGGACCAAGGTTGGGCCATTCGGCAATTTAGCTAGCCCGTGTCTGACATCTCAATAGGTTGTGATTGGTCCAGCATTTTTTTTTTTTGAATTTGTTAAAGATATAGCAACATGCTGAGATGAGGTTATGTCGTAGCATACACTTTATTTATTTGTTTTGTTTCTCGTTTCTGTATATTGTGATTTTTGTGTATGTACTGAACAAACTTATTTCGATTTCTAAATTCCGACAAAAAGCAGATAAGTCCTGCCGGCCGCTGCACAATTGCACAATCGTTTTTAACAATATTTTTGAGCTCGCTTCAGATGTATTTGTTAGTATAAAAAAATATGTAAAGAGTCTCAACGGAGTTACGTTCCTTACATTGTAAGTAGTAAAATATTTTTTTCATTATTAGTCGGGGGTAGAAAAGTTTTTGGTCACATTAAATCCTACAGTTTCGGAAGCTTTTTCTAATGAATATTTAGGGTATACAGATTCACACCATGCAATAATCCCCAGTGCCGCGCGAGAGCTTCTCATCCAGTCGAGGACTTGAAGGTCAATAATTGGAACAGCACGTTCAATAATTTCTACCCTCGAGATTATGCATTCATTATATTGTTTCAGATGATTTATATTTAAGGAAAAAAATCCCCAGTTTTTTCCTAAAGCTTATACAAAAAACTATACCTTAATTGTAGTAAAAAATCACCATTTGTTTAATTTCTGTTTGATTTGATGATGAATTTTAAAAATAATTTTAATTTTTCTGACTATTTCTACGATTATTCAGTGGTGACTTTTTAAAATATTGTCTTAAATATTCAGTTAGGCCCCTCGGATAATAAATCTCTACTGTAGGATTTATTGTTTCTTTTTATTAAACAAGTAAATCTTAATATTGATTTTATGAAAAAAACTCCACACATTTATCAGGGATAATTAGATTCATATATTCACAAAACGATGTTTTATCATATTCCTGAAATAAATATACTGTAGGATTTAATGTAATTTTCTCGAACAAGTTAAAGTTTAGCTCCCCGACTATATTTTAAAACAACACGTACCTAATCCAAGAGACAAATTGGTAACTCATACCTCCTGACGAAACGCTCAGGTAAATATGCCACGTAAATGTCACTGTCACAACATTTATTCGACGGTGTTCAAAAATAATATTATTTTAATTTCTCAAAGTCCTTTCCCACCTAACTTCTGTACTCAAAAATCACCCGTATGCGTATTTAAATAATATTGACATTGCCCTAAAACAATTTGGACAGATGATTCTTGAAGTAAGCAATTTGTAGCTGGATTTGATAATTTTATTCCATTGGACATGACAGGAGACAGAAATTCTTATTCAACTGTCGATTAATAATGTTAATGGAACATATTTGTTTAAAGGGAATAAATATTTGTTCAAGTTAACCTTTTAAAAATCTACACTGACCGATCGACATAAAGAATTATATCTTAAGAACATTTAATTTTGAAGGGTCCACGGAAAAAACATGTCCAGTGCTTAAAAAAATTATCTCACTCTACGGAACTAAACTCACTTTAATGTCTCAAAGGAATCTGAGGAAATCTTCAACGAAAAATATCTCTGGACACGACTCAGAATACATTTAACATTACTCTGGAGAAAGTTTTAATAATGCATGACCGTCTCGCTTTAATATAAAATTTTATTTTATGTCATTAGCTCGTAACTTCCTGTAAAGATCTTCTTTCAAATATTCTTAATTATACAGTTAAGTAGTTTAACGTATTTTTTATTAACGTAGTTTTTTTTATTGTAAATTTTTCATTAGAATGATTTTTCTGTTAGAACGTTTTGGGGAAATTTTGATAGCGTACTTAATTATTTATTAGGAAAGCTCTGCTCCAAACACAAAATACAGCTCTAAAATATTAATTGTATATTTGTCTTAGACGTGAATTTAAACATTGTAATGGTTGGTAATATTAAGGATATATTTATCTTCATTTTATTAAGACCGGCTTCAGATAGTAGTTGGACATTTTATATTTTTGACCACTTTATTTTTTAACAAGTATCAATTATAGTACACTTCCTAACTAGTGCGGGAAAACTTTTTTTCGGTGAGGGTGAAAGTTGGAGCCCGAGTGAAACGAGGGCGACAATCACCCGAGTTAATATATTTTTTTCGTAACAAGTGCGTCAAAAAGAGAAATTACCGCGCGCAAAGCGTGCGGAAAGTTCGTTTTTTCGCACTAGTTAAAAAAACTAAAATGATACTGTAGGTACTATGGATATGCTTTTTGAATGTGTAGATTCCAAGTTGTTGTTGTTTTTCTGGCCATTTTTTTCCGTAACTCGACATCATAAGTACCTATTTTGCGTATGTTGGGATGTTGAGGACTTCACATACACCCTTGAATTTCTTCGCAAGTGTATGCAGTTTTCCTTCACCGTAAAGCACTTGTGAAGTAGGATTAGGTATATACAGGGCGTCCCAAAGTTATGGGACATGAAGGGGAAGTACCTTAAATATCGTAGATAGTGTATTTTGCTGAAAGAAGGCTTTATGTTATTTTCAAAATTTAGTAATTCTGCATTCACACTTTTTCAAAAAATCGAACCAACTACATTTTTTTTCGAATTTTTAACCAAACTTTTTTGGTTAGGTACCTATTCTTTTAGTTTTAGATACTAAGTTTCTTAAGAAATGTTTTTATTTCTTATCCATTCTTTCGAATGGCATCATAAAATAACGAAAAAAAAATTTTTCGTATTAAAGTAGGTTCGATGCCCAGAAAAAGCAAATCTTTTTTGGAAAATTTTTGAATGCAGTATTATTTAATTTTCAAAATAAAATAAAGTCTTCTTTCAGCAAAATATCCTATCTACGATATTTAAGGTACTTCCCCTTCATGTCCCATAACTTTGAGACGCCCTGTATATGTATTTTGCCTATATATTATGAATATTTTTATGAATGCGTATTTATGCATATATATCACAGTTAAGCTAGTGATTAAAATAATAGTGCTTAAAGGATAGATAAGTGTGTATTTTTTGGCTTTGTTTGAGACATTAATCTTCTTTTTCTACCAAGGTATATCCTAGGGTCCACTTTTCTACTTCTTTGATTATTACAACATTAAATTAAACATTGATTTTTGAGGGGCGGCCACGTACTGGAAGGCGCAGCGGGGGTAGCCCACAAGGTGGACTGATGACCTGGTGAAGGTCGCAGGAGTCCGCTAGATGCGGGTGGCGCAAGATCGGTAGGTAATTGTGGCAATCTTTGGGTGCATGCAGACTAAAAGAGCATTGGCTGTTCTAACCCCCTACTCTACGAAATTCGATCGTTACACGAAACGTTATTCGTTGATTGAGGGAGGCCTATGTTCAACAATGGACGTCTTTCGGCTAATAGGATGATGATGATATTAATAAATCATCATCATCATCATCAGCCTATGATATTCCACAGCTGGACGTAGGCCTCTCCTATTAACTATGCGTATAGACGTATTAGGAGGTAAATGCCCATAATCGCCACGCTGGGCAAGCGGATTGGCGAGCGCAGTAATGTGTCCACTATGATGACGCTGCTGCCCATCATCAATATTTTATCAAATAATGGTCAGTGACACTTCAGTCCTTTAGTCGACTCTTACGACACCCGAAGGAGGAGTTAAGGTGGTGACAAATGTATTCTTACTGCCGTCACCACACGGCCACGGGGTATTAATAAATAATCAAAAACAATTCAGAAGCTTCATTTACCTTTCAAGAGTTTACGATCGACCGACTCTCCCATAAACCCTTCTAAACGTGAAGTTCCATACTAATCGGTAATTTGTCTCCAAAATGAAAATTTGCATAAATTGCAACTTGAGCTTGAATAATATCTTCATTTCAAATGATAGATGACGCACGCGTCCTCAGATGTTCCTAAATTGAATTAAATTCCTGAAGTCAAATCGCATTGTTCGATATCTGAAGAATTTCACTCCGGCTATGCATAAGACATTGAAATTGGAGATCTTCAAATTGCACGGCAATATATTGATGAAATTCCTGAAGATAAAAGATGGGAACAGAAAAGTTCTATCAACTTAACACGTTCCATGTGCAGCTAAAATCAGAAATTCACGTCTCACTTGCAAATTCTCGTAAAAAAATTACAAGCATAACCTGTGGCCTATTTCTCCATAATTACAAGTGCGACAATTGTAAAATATAACTTACTGACGGCACAGGCCTCCGTAGGCTACGGCTACCGCTTAATATCGGATGATCCATGTGCTTGTTTGCCACAAACGTAAGATTATTAATAATAACGTTATTATGTCGTTAATAAACTACTTTTTATTTTCAGAAACTCGTGACAATTGTCGCAAGGTTCAGTACAATTTTCATTAAATCCTGACATGACGTTCGGCTTATGTCGGAATTTCGCTACAGTTGTCGTATTTTTTGTGACAATTGTGAATATGCTTTGCAAAAAAGTAGTTATTTACTGCTGATTTATTAAAGTTCCTGCACTACATTTTATGTTGGTGGCAATCAAACTCACGATCTTTCCGATGGTAAGCCGTAACTGTAGCATAAAGACGCCCCCGATTAGAGAAACAGTAAATTTACAATTGTGGCACTTTGTCAGTGTGGTGAAATTGGGGCCAGGATTTCACTTGTAGTTTTTTACGTAAGTTAGTACAAATATTGGTAACAGGGGCTTGTGTAAGAAGTATTTATACTGAACTTGTAAGTTACGAGTGGAGTCCTAGCCTTAAACATGTTAATTCGCATTTGATTGCTTATTTGATCATAACGTAAACTGCGCATCATATTACTTCATTACACCGAACACAAACGCGCTAAAAAGCCTATAACAACACAAATTATCTTCCAAGCACCTTATAAAACAAAGGCAATTTCAATAAAATTCAACATAATATATTATGAAAGCCCTTTAGATCCTTAATTAAATCGAGGGCGTTATTTAATAATGAACCTTCCAAACGGAAAATTCACACTTGCAACATTAATGTTGATTTTATACTCGAAAATTTTGGAGCCTTATCGTGCAGGAATAGGGTTGATTTTGGTATGATTAGTGGGTTCACTTTTCTGTAGCTGTACGATTATTTGGGAAGAAAGGTTTGCGTCAGCATTTAGTCGAATCGAGTCGCGTATAAACGAGTCGATCGAGTTCTATCACGCTCGCACTGATGTATTGGAGTGAGTGTGATGGACTTTATGTATCAAGTTGCCCTATTTCACCATAATTACAAGTGTGAAAATTGTAAAATATCACTGTTACTGACGTCACAGGCCTCGGTAAGCTACGGCTGCCGCTTACTATTGGACGGTTCATATGCTTGTTTGCCACCAACATAAAATTATTACTAATAACGTTATTATATCGTTTATAACCTATTTTTTATTTTCCAAAACCCGTGACAATTGTCGCAAAGTTTAGTACAATTTTCATTGAATCTTGACACGAGGTTCGGCTTGTGTCGGAATTTCGCTACAATTGTCGTGTTTTTGTGACAATTGTAATTTCGCTTCGCAAAAAAGTAGTTATTTACTGCTGATTTATTTAAGTTCTTGCACTACATTTTATGTTGGTGGCAAACAAACGCACGTCCCTTCCGGTGGTAAGCGGTAACTGTAGCTATACACGCCCCCGAATAGAGAAACAGCAAAATTTACAATTGTAGCACTTGTCAATGTAGTGAGATAGGGGCCCTCGTGGTAACGGCTCACAGTTCCTTGCTTACGTCACGAGAGAAAGTGACGATCATAACGTATGAATCAACTGAAACTGTGCCATGTACAAGTAGTTATATGGGTATTAATTATGTTTTCACTTCTCATGCTCTTAAAATGTTATTTTAATCCCTGCATATCGGGACTAAAACTCTTTATTAATCTCTAGGGACTAAAGTATTTTTTTTTAATTGACGTTGGAAACCCGTAAACAGCCACACTCACGGTGTTCAAGAATAAAGGATAGTCGCCATTTTCAGTGCTTGTGTATGGACCACTTTTGTGCATGCCGTGGATACAACCTCAAAACTTTTTTTTAATTGACTTTCGAAACCCCTAAACAGCCATTTCTGGTGTTTATGATTTTTGAACGAGCGATTTTTGCCATTGGAAAAAACCTCAAAATGTCAGTTGTGTAAAAATATTAAGGAAAATCGATTTTTTTTTCTTGATATAAATAGGTACATGCATATTTAATACTTGTTTAATATAATGATTAAGATTGAATCAAATTTATTACTTATGTTATGTTTTAACCAATTAGCTTCAAAATAGATTGTAGTTAGCTCCAATTCGTTGGCTAAATATACAAGTATTTAAAGCATCATATTTCGAAAAAGGAATACAGATAAAAACTAAAACGCGGAACGAATTTGATTGCTTATTTTTTGTGTTTATGTCCATAACTAATATTGTTCAAATCGTATAATTTACGATGTCACGTCATGCGATGAAGAAGTATTAAGGCCTTACTCCAGTATAAAGAAGAATGCAAAAGAGGTGGTGCAAAATCTTTTGCCGCCGAAATCTAGTGTAATATTCAAAAGCGTATCAAACTTTTATGGATTGGAAAACTGGAAAGCAAATTAGGTACCAACATCATTTATGGAAGGCGTATTTCTGACAAATTTTGATCAAAAATCTAAGAAATATCAACCGTCATCACCTTGTAGCATATATTCCATGCTTAAAACCACACTGCAACAAAACCATATAACTTGAAAAAGTTTGCAAACTTATCGTCAAGTGGCCATGTTCCGAAGAAATCGGAAGTTTTGACATTGCAGAACATATAATTTTTTTGTTTCTTACTTGTTCTTTCTTTTAATAAATACTGAGATTTTTTCCTCGCATTCTAAGTGAAAAGTAGAGTGTTTAATTCGGGACTAAACAGCCATAATGACACTCGAACTACATCCACCCTCGCTACGCTCGGGTGGATAAATATCTCGTGTCATAATGGCCTGTTTTAGTCCCTCGTTGAACAATCTACTAATACCATAGACACGGAAGCCCAGTCGGTAGTCATCCTGTCTGAAGGTGTGACAGATTCGAATCACAGTGAAGGTGGATTTAGACCAAACGAGCGAATGCTCTTTCTATCCCCCACTCTACGAAATCAACGAATTTCGACGAATCACGTTTTGTGTAACGAACGAATTTCGTAGAGTAGGGGATAGAATGAGCATTCGCTCGTTTGGTCTAAATCCACCTTGAGATTGTATCACAAATATATTTGTTAATTACTCTTTTTTATCATTCTTTATTTTCAAAACTGTACAATTTAAATACATACA
>JALPQI010008875.1:0-49873 GCA_025490895.1 Thaumatotibia leucotreta
TACCTAGAGATAAGCTTCTTTCTATCCTATTAAAGTTTGGATATTTCATTATCTCAATGGCCTCATGCAACATTCTAGGAATGTGTCTCTTCTCCTTAGCGAGAACCAAAGGCTTGTCAAACTTAATAGAATGATTTGGTCCATCCATGACATGCTCCCAAACCGCAGACTGTCGTCGACGGTGCTTGACATCGGCTATGTGCTCCTTCACCCTAGTAGTAATATTCCTCTTTGTCTGCCCAACATATGAAAGCCCACACTCACAGTCCAGCTTATACACTCCTGCATTCAGTAAAGGAGTGTTATACTTAACAGGCCTCAGAAACTGCGACATCTTCATTGGCTTAAAATAGGTTTTAATAGAAGCATGTTTCAAGATGCGGCTGATCCTGTCCGTAACCCCTCCAATAAATGGCAGAATGGCTGGCCTGCGCTCAACAGTGGGAATCTTCATACGAGTCGTCTGATTGTTTTATTAATAACTTTAACATACGAGACGATGTTACTTACATGACAGCGCCATCTAGCCTCCATCACAACATTCATTTTATAAAATACCTATAAGAATCAATTAATTCTTTTCACCAGTGTGTGTCATGTCGTGCCTCCGTAATTGATCTTTCCTTCTGCATTTGTAATCACAGAAGTTGCATTTAAAATTATTTTCACCAGTGTGTATCCTCTCGTGTCTCCGTAAGTTACCTTTCTGTCGGCATTTGTAATCACAGGAGTTGCATTTAAAATTCTTTTCACCAGTGTGTATCATTTCGTGACTACGTAAGTTACTTTTCTGTCTGGATTTATAATCACAGAAGTTACATTTATAATTCTTTTCACCAGTGTGTATCATCTCGTGATCCTGTAAGTGACCTTTCCGTCTGCATTTGTAATCACAGAAGTTGCATTTAAAATTTTTTACACCAGTGTGTATCATCTCGTGTCTCCGTAAGTCACCTTTCCGCCTGCATTTGTGATCACAGAAGTTGCATCTAAAATTCATTTCACCAGTGTGTATAATCTCGTGACTCCGTAAGTCACCTTTTTGTCTGCATTTGTAATCACAGAAGTTGCATTTAAAATTCTTTTCACCAGTGTGTATCATCTCGTGTCTCCGTAAGTCACCTTTCCGCCTGCATTTGTGATCACAGAAGTTGCATCTAAAATTCATTTCACCAGTGTGTATAATCTCGTGACTCCGTAAGTCACCTTTTTGTCTGCATTTGTAATCACAAAAGTTGCATTTAAGATTCTTTTCACCAGTGTGTATCATTTCGTGACTACGTAAGTTACTTTTCTGTCTGGATTTATAATCACAGAAGTTGCATTTATAATTCTTTTCACCAGTGTGTACCATCTCGTGATCCTGTAAGTGACCTTTCCGTCTGCATTTGTAATCACAGAAGTTGCATTTAAAATTCTTTTCACCAGTGTGTATCATCTCGTGTCTCTGTAAGTCATCTTTCCGTCTGTATTTGTAATCACAGAAGTTGCATTTAAAATTCTTTTCATCAGTGTGTATCATCTCGTGTCTTTGTAAGTCACCTCTATGTCTGCATTTGTAATCACAAAAGTTGCATTTAAAATTCTTTTCACCAGTGTGTATCATCTCGCGACACTGTAAGTTATCTTTCCATCTGCATTTGTAATCACAGTACTTGCATTTGAAGTTATTTTCACAAGAGTGTATTACCACGTGTCTCTGTAACGCAATTTTTTCCTTGCATTTGTAGTCACAGTCGTTACACTCATATTTCTTTTCATCAGTATGTATCCTCAGTATGTGAGCCTGTAAGATCTTTTTCAGTCGGCATCTGTACTCACAGTGGCTACACTGAAATGGTTTATCATCAGCGTTCCCGTGTAATCCTCGTTTATGTTCTAGACTAAAGTCATCGCGGGCTGAAGTCTGTGAACTTGCCGTCAGGTGAGTGTGTACGTGTTTCTCTAGAGCCGACTTGTCCGTGAAACGTTTGTCGCAATGGTGACATCGGTAGAGCGTGGCGTATCGGGTCGGTGCGGGTGTATGGGCGGGCTCGCTCGTGGTGTGCAGCTTGTACGTGCGGCGCCCGACCCGGCAGGTGCGCCGCCCCGCGTCCACCAGCAGGCGCTCCAGCCTGACCGAGCACGAGCGCCCGAGACCCGACACTACACCCCGAGACCAGAGCGTGAGCGAGCCCCCAGCTGCAACATCACAAACAATACTTCATAATTATAACAATCCATAAACACTTGCAATACATTAGCAAGAAAGAAGTCAAATTGTTTTTTTTTTTTATTGTAATGGGAAACAAACAGCGTGCAATAATACAGAGTATAAACAAATATAAATAATACAGGAGCCACAACAGTTTCCACTAGTGGTTTAAACAGAAATGCTCAAAGGAACTAATGAAACATATACAAAAATACACAAAAAAGGTAAGAGAAAAAAAAACAAAATTTATACAAAGCCATTAAGAGATCGGAAATAAGAAGTAATTAAATTATTGGATTTTCACTCTTTCACTTACCTCCTGCCGCCCAGACATAAAAATTTTGCCAGTGAATTTTGACTTAACAGTGTAGAAAACAGATCTGAATTTCTTTTGTTTGACGAGACGTTTTAATACGTCGAGACGTCTCTGGGCGGCAGGAGGTTAACTTAAAGAAGGTATATAACAGTGTTCACTTAAATATAACAAGTAGGTAGATGTTACTCAGTTATTTATTTTTTACTGAAGAAGCAAACTGATCCAGCTTCATGTTAAATAAATCAATATCCGAATAATTTGTATTATACATGGAACATGCTCTAACAAGATACGAATTTTTGAGGTACCTAGTACGACAGAGTGGAATGGCAAACAAAGCTTTGGATCTAGTCCGGGAATTAGGACATCTATAAAATATATTATTAATAAGGTATTGTGACTCAATTTTATGATTTAATAATTTAAATAGAAATATTTGGTCTTTTTGCTGTCTACGTATCTGAAGTTGTTACGCCCTTTACTTAATTTCCAAGAAAGAGTATTTAGAGCATTAAATAAATAATCTTTACCGGCCTCCATAGCCTAGTCCTGCAACTCTCTAAAAGTTTGTACATTTGGATCAAGTCTTCGATTTTGTTAAAAATTGGTAGAGTCAATGATGCTGAGCAAGATCCACCACACCTCCCAAAATGTCCAGGAAGTTTGTATGGAAGTTTCCTTTTTTGTTATCAGATTCCTGTACATTTTCGGTAACAAGAAAGGAATGTTTCATGAATACAAACATTTTGGAACATTCTGGGTAATGTGGTGGATCTTGCTCAGCATCATGGACTCTACCAGCCTACTAATATTTATCAAAATCTAAGACATGATCCAAATGTACAAACTTTTTGAGAAATGCTCAGTCCATCAGTCATTTTTGTGGCTTATCGAAATTGGAGATCTTTCTTGTTTTAATGATGTTGAGTTGACCTTATAGCCGCCACTGACTTGATATACTCATTTAGTGCTCACATGGGAGGCAGGGAAAAGGTCGAGTTGAAACACTATTTTGTACTTCATTTGATTGAAATTCCAATGCCATATTTTTACAGATTAAAAGTCTTATGTTTTCATTCTGTTTGACAAACTAATGATTTACACAGAATATGGATGTGTGTGTTACCATTCTTACTGTGTCCATTATTTAACACCCAAACACAATTTAACATTAACATTCAATTGGCAAGTGGGAGGTTGTATTTTAAGGTGTTATTAGAATAATATAATGACCTTGCGCCACCAGCGGCACGACGGGGCGGTGCGGGCGCTCCGGCCCCAGCACGAGCTCGTCCTTCACCACGTGGTCGGTGTACAGGCCGGCCAGCATGGCTGCCGCGCTCACTCCACACGGCTCCAAGCGCTCTCCACACTCCTCCTTCACACACGCCTCTTGATCCGACGATTCTTCCTCCTTTACAATAACTAAAACAACAGTTTATAAATATTAACCAGATGAAAATGTGTGAAGACTCTACAGGAGACTTGGTTTTGCACGACAGGAGACTTGTTTTCTACATGTACTCTGAGAATGCTGGTGTGTGTGTCGGCACTGTTTTTATTTATCATCATCATCATCATCATCATCATCATCATATCAGCCGAAAGACGTCCACTGCTGAACATAGGCCTCCCCCAAAGATTGCCACAATGACCGGTCCTGCGCCACCCGCATCCAGCGGACTCCTGCGACCTTCACCAGGTCATCGGTCCACCTTGTGGGGGGCCTACACACGCTACGCCTTCCGGTACGTGGCCGCCACTCAAGAACCTTCCCGCCCCAACTGCCATCGGTTCTACGCGCAATGTGCCCCGCCCACTGCCACTTCAGTTTAGCGAAATAATAGTTATTTCTTTAGTTAGTAATATTTTAGTGTTACTGTTTTAGTTTAAGTTAGGTCCCCGCTGAAAACCACTCTGCACTCCTCCTTCACACACGACGCTTCAGATTCTTCTTCCTTTATGTCCACTAAAACAATAAGTAGCAGGTGATGCTAGTAGGATGTCAATTCTACCGCAGTTACATACAATCACAAAATGTTGTGAGATCCGAGTGTTTACTTTACCTATACATTACCATACATCAGTTCTGAGGGTTAACCCAGGTAATTTAAGAGGATAACAATACACACAGCCTTAGATTTGTGCGCACTACCACATCCACAAAAGCTGCATTTAACTTGCTGCCCAACTGTGTCATAGCTACTTGGAACCATTTACCAGATAGTGTTGTGACTGCTCCTTCGGTCAACATAATCAAAAATAGGACAAGTGACTTTTAAACAATGAATTTGACTGAAGTTACTAGTGATGTGATAAGAATTTACCAACTTTGAACTGTATAATACTGGACACTGTGACATAGGCTCATCAGCTGAATAGCTGCTTGCCTAGAAATTAAATAATAATAATAAAGCAGTAATCCTGGACACGGTTCCTCTCTCTGCAACCTTAACCACCGGCAGCTTGGGCCGTAATTTTTTAAGATACAACATTGGATAATAATGCTAAGCAAATTTTTGTCATTTGCAAACAAACACATAAGAGTGAAATATTTTGTCATACCATATTAATGTTATTTTTTTAGAAAGACAGCATTTTACATAGAATTGACCAACAGTGAATGAATTCTCTTGAATCGCTAATAATACCTATGTTGAGATGGTTATATGAAGATAAGATAATACATTTCAGTAGTATTAAAGGAAGCTCACCGGGATCCAACGTGAAGCACTCGGGCTCCGCCTTCACGCGCGCCCCCGGCGCCGGCGGCGACCTGCCGCGGTCGAGACTTTCCATACTCAGATGTATGTCAATTCAATCACTGAGTTCTACACTCAATTGTTTCCCAAAACAATGGGAACGATCAATACTAAAACCAACCGTTACAACAATAACAAAGTAGACGCTAACATTCTCGTAACGAAGTACGTGTACGTTACGTGACACTGACAAGACTGACGACTGGACTGACACTGACGACAGCTGACAGTCTTGACAGAAGTGACACCACATATATGATAATAGCTTGACATTAGTTAGTACGAAATCTTGTGGGATATTAATCCTACATTCATGTGTGGGATTAAATCCTCCAAGTACGAGGGGCCGCACATAGTGTGCCACTAAGAGGGATAGACATAGTCACTTACTACTAAGAAGATACTTGTGTGTGTGGCACTTAGACTTAGCATCTAACACACACACACACAAAAAATAGTGGCACAGTGATAAGGACGGACGATTATCGTTCCTTTTCACTTCCACTAGTAAAAAGTTTCATAAGACCATCCCTTTCGTTCTTGCTATTATTATTACGTTGTCAAATCCATATCCATATTCTAAATCCATGTCCAAGTACGAAAGACTTATTTTCCATTCATTGCTCCTGAGCATCTGCTGAGTGATTGGAAGCTGTATTAATGTATTTGATCTTTGAGTATGAATTCAGTTGAGTATTATATAAGTAATTAAGTATACTACAAGTAGCTGAAAATTTGAGTTTTGAAAGCGTGTCTTGCATCCATATGCTGCGTGTCTGTAGAGCCCCTTGGGACTGCGTGTGTTTTGCATGATCTATGGTGATTCTGTTCTCTATGGCTGTCATGTTCATACGTCATGTCCTCATGTCAATGTGATGTGATGGTCTGTCAAATTGTATTTAATAAATGTATTTATTGTGCGCGTTCGGTTTTAGGTAACTGTAATTTCAGATCGTTTGTTGCTTATCCACATTCTTGGAAAGCAACTCAATATACATCCGTACTGAATTGATAGCCGAGCAAGAATGGAGGGTCGCGACCGCGGCGCTTCGTCGCCGGCGCCCGTGAAGGCGGATCCCGAGTGCGTTGCGGTAGACCATGGTAACCTTCCTCTAACATAATCTATAATCCATATTACTTTTCTATTATTACAATAATTATTGTAATACATATTATGTTAGAAAAGTGGCTATGGCTAAAAGGATCTGCTTTTATTCTATGGTCTTCAGAGAATTATTGAGCAAAATTACCATTTTAAAGTACCTCCTATGAGCCGTAGTCTTACTCTAAAGTAAATTCTCAGAACCCCAATCTGGATTTATTTTAAGACCAGATAGGAGGCAGTTTCTATTTTCGCACTAAAATTCAATTATAGTGTTATAGTTATACATTTTGATGTTAACCAAATTAATATCGACGGTGGAAAGGAGAAACCCTTTAAGTGACATTTTGGTCAAAAATGAGTTTTATATATCGACGGAACCGGCTTTTTTTCTGTGTCGTTTAAGCCAAGTAATACTGAGATCTGACGACTTCAATGTTGCTTAAGGTATAATGAAATAATGGTCAAATTTAAAGACAGGGACGTTAAGCGACGCAATTATTGACTAAAATTTAGACAGTGTCACTTAAGCATACACATATTTATATACATAGTCGCTTAAGTTTTTTTTTTCAAGTGCTACTGTTGTCGGTTAATTGCATGTCATACAAATTACCTTGCCCTGTAAGCGACACTTTTCTGACTAAAATAATTTTATTTATAAACCGTAGGGTCACTTAAAGGCTCGTTTCGGAGAATTCTTAGGTCAATATCAATTAAGCGACATTTATTTCAGAAGGTTCCAAGTTTATTGAAATAACGTTATTACTATTTCATAGATACAGTAGCGATCAAAAGTATTTTGACAAATGAAAATAATGTAGTATTTTTGTGAATTGAGTTAATATTTAATAATAATTTGGTAATTACATTTTTTAACCTTATCCTTCTTACGTTCCCACTGAGATATCTAAAAACAAACTACAAACTGAAAAGAAAATCATAAAAAATACACTTTAGGACGATCAAAAGTATTTTGACATTTGAATAAAATTATTTTACCGGACTTGTAAGAAGGTCAACATTTGAACATTTGCTTAATATTTGGTTGCGTATCCTTTGGACTTTTCAACAGCAGCACATCGAGTCGGCATGGAGTCCACTAACTTCTGTATACGTTCATATGGTATTCTTGCCCACTCTGACTTCTGTGCTTGAAAACAATCTTCCTTGTTGGAATAATTTCTCTGTCACACTCTGCGATCCAGCTCTTCCCATAGGTGCTCGATTGGATTAAGATCAGCACTTTGACTCGGTCACTCGAAAACCTTCACTTTTTTACGTTTTAAAACCGCCTTGATATGGTTTGATTTATGCTTAGGGTCGTTATCCTGTTGAAAAACCCATCGAGGTAGCATATTTTCTTTGGCATAAGGTATCATGTGTGTATTAAGTATATTTTCATACACAAATCGATCCATAATGCCATCTATTCGAACGAGAGGTCCGAGTCCGAGACGAGAAAAACATCCCCAAACCATTACGTTACCGCCACCTTTACAATTTTCTTTGCCGCCACCATGCTTGACTGTGGGTACTTGGTATCGCACATCGTGTATTTTATTATGTGGACGACGTACATACTTTATTCCATCCGACGACATTAAATTGAACTTACTCTCTTCGCTCCATAGAATTTTGGACCACTCAGTACTTGTCCACGATTTGTGTCGTAGTGCAAACGCTAATCGCTCCTTCTTGTTTTTTGCCGATATAAGTGGCTTTTTAGATGGGCGTCGACCATGAAGCCCTTGCTCCGTTAGGCGTCGTTTGACAGTAGATACATGAATATTTACGTTGTAATTGTCTTTCAGCTCGTCCTTGATTGTGACTGCAGTTTTCCGCGGATCTTCTACGGACAGTTTTTTTATTACATGATCAATTTTCGACGTGGTTTTTCGAGGACGACCGCTTCTAGGCTTATTGTCGACGCCTTTTCGATCCCTGAATTGCTTATTCCAGACACTAACAAGTTGCCGTGATATATGAAAAGTTCGCGAAACTTCAGCCTGCGACTTGCCTTTTTTGAGTGCAGTTGCAACGGCTTGTTTTAAATCGTTTGATTGAATATTCTTTACATTTCGGCATGTTGTATAAAGTCTAGGCCTTAATTTATTCAGAAAATATTTTTATCCCGTAAGGCTAATTCTCAATCAAACTGAATAAAGGAATGGTGTCAATATATTTTTGAACCAACAAGATGTACGTTTTTATGTCTAGGTCCTTAATATAGTTCAAGGAGCTAACCTTTTTGTGTTTTTCTAACAGGTTATAAGCCCTTAATAACCACGGCATAAACTAATTTGGAAAAACTTATCTACCTTGTGCAATAGCCAAACTTTTGTTGTTGTCAAAATACTTATGATCGCTACTGTATGACAATTTGACAAAGTACGTTCAAAGAACACAAGTCTCTAAAGCGGCCACAGGAAGTGATACGATTTTTTTTCCTAAAAATAAAACTTTAAAACGCTCTCCTGTACAATTACCAAAATGTCGCTTAACAGGTTTCTCCTTTCCACCGTCGATATAATCAGTTTGTTAAAGCATGTTACAGACCCTATTCTCTGACTGATTCTACATTCAAGGATGTCATAGAACCACCACTCTTATTAGGCAGTTTACATAGTTAATAATTATAGTTTAATGTTCGATGGGGTTCCGATTCCTTTCTCTAATCAAGTAAAAAATCTTGGATTAATAATGGACAGCACCTTATCCTGGACTCCTCAGATTGGCGAGGTGAGTAGGAAATTATTTGCTTCAATAGGTTCAATTCGCAGACTTCGTAACTTCTTACCATTTGCTACTAAAATTGCGCTGGCACAATCCCTCCTTCTACCTCTATTAGATTATGCTGACGTCAGCTATTTAAATCTCACTGAGGACCAACTGAATAAGCTTGAGCGTCTACAAAATTTGTGTATTAGGTTTATATTTGGCCTGAGAAAATATGACCATGTTTCAAACTTTCGTACCCAACTCAAATGGCTACCTATTCGTCTTCGAAGAAATACTCATGTCCTTGTTCTTCTATATAACATCCTATTTAACCCTGCTACACCTCCATACCTGAAGGAACGTTTTGCTTACCTCACCTCCACCAGGCTTTCGAGTAAATTTCTTCTTGTTCCCCCTCCTTCGTCTTCTAAATTTTATAATGATTCTTTTACTTTCCGTGCAGTTCGGCTATGGAATGCTTTGCCGTTGGATGTTAGATGTGCAAAAACTCTGCAAAGCTTTAAAATTTTATTAAAAAGTCATTATCTGTCATTACCTTAGTTTGCCTTTTTATGTACTGAATGTGTATTTTGGATAATGTTTATTTAATACATATTTGTCTAAGTATATAGTATGTATTTATATTCTATATTTATTTATGTTTTTTTTTTTTTCCTAAATGTATGTGTATTTATTTTATTTTTAGTTTACTATCTTGCTCATGCACTGCCCATTGTTTATGATTTCTGTTTCTTTTATCTCCTGCTACCCCAAGGTTGTCTGGAAGAGATCGCTTATAGCGATAAGACCGCCTGTTGCTACCTTTGTATTTAATTGTTCTGTATTTTGTTTTCTTTCTTTGTGGTGCAATAAAGCATATTTATTATTATTATTATTATAGTTTAATAGTAATGTATTTGGAACCGAGAAGACCGCAACCATTCCTTGATAGAGCTGCGTGGGAGTTTGCGGGCCCCTGCACCAGAGAGTTTGTGATTCTTTTGACGCCAGTGACCTTTAGCTGAATTTTGCCCAGAGCTATTTTATTATTAACAGGGAATATTTTATATTTACCTAACTAACACATTATGCAATTATGGTTAAGAAGTTTTTCCACTAACATGTTAGACACCAGTGACACAGATCTGTGATCAACAAAATCTGACTTATGCCAGTGCACAGACAACATAACCTCAAGACGTAGCATAGCCGGGCGACCCCCTCTGTCACGCATGAGGTGAATTCACTCCATATTAGAGCCACGCCTCCATTGCTAACTTCAGTCTGCGGCCGGCGTTCATGAGATAATTACGAAAGTTTTAACGTGATTTACATCATGCAAAATGCATTACTGTTGCGTGAAATTGTGTAGCAAGAATACAAAAACATCTAGTGTGCAAAAAGATGGTATTTCGTCTCACAAGTGAGCAATTTTTTATAAATTTCAATTAAAATTAAAAATAGTTTAAGCATAAAATCTAGTGCACTCGTTGATGTCTTTTTACAAAGTCTCTTTCTAATACTTTGCACGAAGTATAACTCCCTCCTTGTCTAGCGTAACGAGCAGGTAGGCCGTCTGAACTAGGGATGACCGTAGAGTATGTTTGTTTACTATCGATAAGGTAACTAAAGATAAATTAAAATCTTTATTCTCAATCGTACCCAGCAACAGACTCTGCGGTGGAGTCTCCGTATCCGAACTAGTGATGTCTATACCGGCAGTCTGTTTATTATCGATAAGATATTACGATTATATTCAATTATCCTCAAATAAATTCTGGTTTAGTGTAAAGTGTAGAAGTATCATTTTCAATAATACTATTATGTTAAATAATATTGTGTATCTTCTCTAAATGCCCCAAACATGAAAGAAATGTGGATGAATGCTACAAAACGGCCACATGATTGGATTCCTGCTCCTAGCAGTGTGATATGTTCTCGACACTTTAAACCGGAATATTTCAAATTAACAAAAACGAATAATAGACGAATTTGATATAGAGCGTATTTTAATGGTACTTTTTTGGTAACTTTGTAACTACGAGTTAATGATTGTACAAATAAAAGTATATTTTATAAAATTGTTTTATTTATTATCTCAAAAAAGATATATTGTGATATTAATATTTGACTGCAACTTTGTCTGCGTGGATGATGATGATAAAATAACTATCCTTTGTCCTTTCCCGGGTCCTAAACTATCTCCATTCCAAATTTCATCTAAACCGGTTTAAATGTGTAGATGAAGACACAGCAGACAGACAGTACAAATATTTTTTTTATATAAAATGCATTTTATTTATCACACCAGAAGTTGCGGGTAGAAACTAGTATCATAATATATCTACATCTGCGGGGATGATTATGATAATGATAATGATGATGATGAATGAAATATCGTATGTCCTTTCCCGGGTCTTAAATAATCTCCATTTAAAATTTCATCTAAATTGGTTCAGCGATTTATGCGTGTAGACTCAGTAAACTGACAGATATACTTTCGCATTTATGGTATGCATTAGTACGGATATGGATTCACGGTTTTGTCGGTAAGTCACTGACAAATATCGAATTGTGAAAGCGATAGACATTGTAACCATCGATACTTTTATCGACATTCGGAAATCACTAGCGACCGGCGGACATTTTTGTTTTACACCTCATTGACCTTGAAACGACGAATCACAACACAGTTAGCTCATGTTACGCCTCCCGCACCTCAGCATTTTTGGCAGCAACGGTTTAAATGAAATAATTGTCTAAAGCTACGTCTTTAGGTTATGTTGTCGTGTGTGCCAGTGACACACATACAAGATGAAACTAATTCTTATGCCACTAGCATAAATCAAGATCTAGCTCCTGTGCCATTGGCATAGAGATACAAACGTTTTTGACACAAGTGCTGTGTCAAATGTAGGTATAGGAGTACAATCTTTTCGGTCCCACATGCGTGTCCCTGGCATAGGAGTTCTGTTAGATATTTTCGATAAGCATAGTATTAGCACTCGGTGGAACACTACCGGAGGCAAACCGTTTATGTCCCAAGATATTTATTTATTTATGCATGTATGTTGAGCAAGGAAGTCAACATCTCTTCAGTCTCGAGTTACGTCAAACAGACAGACATACTTAGCACGCACAGGGGCCCCATGAAAATAAAATTTTTATACTTGTTATTAAGATAGGTATTTACACGATGTATTTTATTATCCTCCTACCTCTTTGAAAAAGTCAAAATATTATCAGAAAATCTGTTAGCATTCTCACAGTATAGAAGAGAAGTTGCTAAGACGAAACTAAGACTCCTGTAGAGTCTTCACACATCTCCATCTGGTTAATATGAATATACTGTTGTTTTAGTTATTGTAAAGGAGGAAGAATTGTCGGATGAAGAGGCGTGTGTGAAGGAGGAGTGTGGAGAGCGCTGGGAGCCGTGTGGAGTGAGCGCGGCAGCCATGCTGGCCGGCCTGTACACCGACCACGTGGTGAAGGACGAGCTCGTGCTGGGGCCGGAGCGCCCGCACCGCCCCGTCGTGCCGCTGGTGGCGCAAGGTATGTTCTGTATATTTGTAGAAGATGCAACATGGTCTCACAGTCATTGCTGTTATGATAATAAATTAATAATAATTGGTTTCATTGCAAGTGAGATGTGTTTGTGTTCAGGCTCGGCGCTCGCTGCGGCGCAACACAACGCTGAACATGAAATGTCCGACAGAGTGGACTACGACAAAGATCCCATTTGTGAACACGCCGCGATCCACATCCACATGCCTACAAGCGCGGAGCAAGGAGAGCGCCGGCCCGGCGGTAACAATGGTGAGTTGTGGATTCTGTCAGTGTTGTTGTGCCAGCAGTGCGGCGTGAGGCTCTACTGATGTACTCCCCGGGGTGGCACTGACAGCTCGAACCGAACGCGCTATACTTCGTTTTTTTTTAGCATTAGAAAGACCTTTGCAGAACGAGATATAAGGTTGTTTTACAGGCACATTCTGCGGATCGAACAGTGAATACGAGTTATTAAATATCGCGTATTCATTATCATGCTATATTAATACATACATTACTCAGTGTTGTGAACAGATAAGAAACATAATATTAGTTAATTTATATTCTAAGATGAAAAGATAAGAATTTTAATAAATTGTATTTGCAATTTTTCATGGAAAGGTTGTACATTAAAAAACCTAAAGAGGCAGAGTTCTCACACAATTTTAAAACGTCACTGTCACCATCTGTTATTCGATTTGTCCGTTGAGTCGGTTGTGTTTTCTATTGCTGTTAGCTTACTCAAAGATTGATGTTATCCTTTTTGTTCAATTTCGTTATTAATTATTAGTCTATTTAGATATTTTGTTTGTTGGTGCACATTTAAAATTGATGAAGTCGCAGCTGGTTCCGGCTAACGTTTTTTCATCTCTAAAGAAGAAACGGCAAAAGCAAAATCCTCTGACTGCCAGTGAAAAGCGGATGGTGGTATTGGTGGTGAATATTTACAAAGTAGTGTTAGTAATGTGCCATAGAAAGGAATATCCCACTAAATCGGACCGTGTGAAAAAGACTGCTGAGACTGCTGGCATATCGTTGGCTACGGTATACAACATTTTAAAAGAAATTTTTTTTTTAAATGAAATTAGATAATATAATAGATAACACTGTGGAAAATTTTATTATAAACGTTGGTGGTTCCAAGTCCTCGGACTCTTCCACTGACAGTGAATTAGTAGAGGTCCAAATGGAAAAAATTGTGCGCTGTGAGTTACAGTTTTGTAATTTTTACCAGAGCTAGAGGGTGTAAAAATAAAAATTTTTAGATGAGAAGGGAAAACCAATTCCCCTCCTAAACGAGGGGGGAGGGGGGTGAATGTGCAAACGGAAGGGTTATGTTTAAATTTTTTTCGTCTAATATTTAGGCCTACTATTCATTGTTTGGTATCATTTTCATATAGAACAGACACGGGGAATTCATTTTTGATAATAAACATGAGGATTTTCATATAAAAATAAATAATTATTGGTATAAAGGTAAAATAATCACCGTTTTTATTTTAATTGTTGCGTTATATTTATATAAGTATTACCAAATAAATATATGAAAATAAAAAAAATACTACAAGATAGCATATTTATTGTAGTTTTTAAAAATATATACTTTTGGAACTTTCCATGCAAAAATAAGTTGTAAAAAAATTGCACCTGTCACGTACCTCGTATAAAAAAGGGACGTTGTTTTGACTTATTGTTGACAGTACGTTTCTACCTCGGGAATTTAGCGATTTTGCGTAAACAAAATACTCTATAATGTCTGTTAGGGCAAATTGCATTCAACCTGGGTTAACCAAGCAACCCGGGTTAAACGTTTATTTCACACGGACTTTGATAATTGATAAATTTCTTATGAAGTAAGTGACTGACCCGGCACTATTCAGAGGATATCCCGGACATCAGCCTATGTGATATTAGAATGGCTCTTGAATAGCTCGAACATAACAGGGCGTCTGGGGAAGACGGAATTATAGCTGAGCATCTGAAGCCAGGTGGTAAACCAATCCTTATGGCCCTTCAGAAGCCTGCCTGGCCTTTGACTTAGGCATGGAACAGAAGAGTGGTAGAGTACTGTTCTTGAAAAATGATGACCACGCCTTATTAAAGAACTACCGATCCATCTCACTTCCGAGCCATATTTATAAGATGTTTTCAAGAGTCATTACGAATCGTCTTGTACGCAGGCTGGATGACTTTCAGCCTGCCGAACAAGCCGGTTTCCGAATTGGCGTTTCGTAAATCTGCCGTGTTACGCCGAAGTCACGTAACTTGAGATACAGCAGTTCGGCGTAACCGGGCTAAATCGTTTTTAAATGGAGTATTTTATATGCCACATTAAAGATTTCGTATTTTTTCTTTAAATCTACGGAGATAATTGATCTGACAAAGTCCTGTATCTCCGATTTACAACTATTGATTCATGCGCATGTCTTGTATCTTTAGTTACCACAAAATAAGTTCAATCGCCGAGCCGGCGAGCGCACGATTTAGTTCTGCCAACTTGTGGTATCTTTTATTACATGAGTTTGGCATGATCGCGCAAGTATGAAGCTGTTGTTTAGATATCGATACCTCCTACGTATACTGGTGCAAGTGACATTTTTACCATTTCGTTTTTTTGCATATTTGGGTTCAAAATACTTATATCTACAAGCTATAAAATTTTTGTGGCGAAATTACCGCTAGTTTTTGAAATAAAGTGGCGTATACTGATATAACTAACACCTTTTTTTTGGTTCGAACGTCGTATACTGAGCTAAGTGACTTGTACCACTATACGCAGTACACTTATCGCCGCGGGCGGAAGTTATACCAGTATGCGCGAGCAACAATCTAAAATCTACACATAAAAGTAGGCTCTATTGCTTATTATTTAGCAATATTGTTGTTATTTGATTAGTTGTTATGTTAAATCAAATGAATTATGCGTAACCTACCTACCTAACTAAATATAAAAAAATAGTAGTTTACTGCTTGCCAGCTAAGCAGAGCTAATATAGATAGCTGAATATTAGCAAGGCCGAATACGAATACGAATCTGGCCAGCAATTAGGTAGTGTGTTTTTCAAATATGTAATAACACAGCAAAAGGGACAAACTATGTTTATCGGAACGCTAAGTCAAGGAGTAAGAAAACTAAGAATATACCGACGGCTGCTCTTAAACATACATATTCTTTGCGAGCCGATATTAAGAATTGTAATCACTAAATGAAATCAGAGCTTACAATATTCCCTTTGGTCCATGTTGAGTAACAAGTGGATAATATTCGTAACCATTTAAATTGTTTTCTAATTCATAATATTTATGTCTTTAATAATATCGTCTTCTCAAACCAATCACCAGTATTCGATGGACGAATAAGTCTGATAGCCCAGACAGTAAAAAAGTATATCAGCTACTTATAAAGACATTGAATTTTGACATACTTACCTACACTAAAACGAAAGAAGCCTACTTAGTAGTTCCAATATATACTTCTTTTAATTTGAGTCTTAAAATCATTACTAAGTAGTTACGTCTTACTGTACGCACCTAAGAAGTATTGAAGTATGGCATCGATTTGATGTATATATTTATTTTGTGAAAGCAACGCCGAAATATTTATGTTGATGTTATTTCTTCAACTGTTATATTGCCTTTTGATGTTGTAAGACATGTCTTGATCACTTGAAATTAAAACCATGTGTTTGTTTCAAGAATTTCTTCCAGTAACCATTAATCCGACTAAACACTAAGAATAATAAAAAATATACTTATTTAAAAATTATGGTAAATCAGTTTTTTATTTTATTTTAAGCGGTTATTTTTCTTTGTATTTATATAATTTTAGACTTCCTGCAATGCCCATAACATACAAAAAAAGCTTCAACGTATACTGGTACATGATTAATCAATTTAGGCGTATACTGGTACAAGTGACAAATTAGGCGAAAACTAATCAATAAAAAACATCAGAGCAACAACTCCGGTTTGTTTAGATATTTACGGAGCATGATACAAAATATACATCAAAGACACTTAAAATTATATCCGTGTTCATCGAGTCATAGTATACTACGTATACGGTAGTTATCTCAGTTCATCAAAAACAAGAACTCGTAAATTTCACGTATACTGATGTAACTACCATTTTTTCAAAAACTACTATTTATTGAACATATTGTGAAAACACAAATCAAATTATTTATTAACTAAATATTTTGATTTGTACTTTTAATTTTTCTCCAGTAGTCACACTACTTAATATTAATACTATATAAATTATAAATATTAGATGTCATATACCAAAGAAAAACGACCAAGATCGTGGGGATCGAACCCACGTACTCAGAGAGTACGTGGGTTCGATCCCCACCTCGGACATAGGTGATCTTGGTCGTTTTTCTTTGGTATATGACATCTAATATTTATAATTTATATAGTATTAAGTAGTGTGACTACTGGAGAAAAATTAAAGGTACAAATCAAAATATTTAGTTAATAAATAATTTGATTTGTGTTTTCACAATATGTTCAATAGATGGCAGCACCATCTCTCTCTAGCTATTCTAGAAAACTGTAAAGTATTCTAAATAGGAGGTGCAGGCATGTAGTTAGTGCTTGCCCTTAGAGAATGGTCAAAGGCGCCTAGCCTTGTAAGGGATTGCATATACCCGAGAAATTTGACCGGTGGTTGCTAAGACCGAGTTGCCGAGGGGTACAGGCATCAGCCGCGAAAGCTGAGTACGTGGGTTCGATCCCCACCTCGGACATAGGTGATCTTGGTCGTTTTTCTTTGGTATATGACATCTAATATTTATAACTACTATTTATTTCAAAAAAGTAAATATGTAGATTGTATTAAAATGTATTTGTTATAAATTCTTGAAAATATCATGAAATTATTACATTGTATGAGCTAGTTACAGAACTTTGTACCTTTGAACAGCTCTCCTGGAAAATGATGATTTTGCACTTGCTCCAGTATACGTAGGAGGTATCGATATGGTCCCTAGAGGTAAGGCGGCCATATACTTTTTCAAGAAGTAGTAGTGAATATCAAAAATAGTAAAGTGCATATTCAATTGAATCAGCAATTGGTATCGACTAAATGCGAATATTATTAAAATTGATATTGGTTGCTAGAAAATAGAATAATAATATATCACAGATAAATATGAGGTTCAGATTTGTAACCAAGCCGTGGGCATTATTTGATTAGAATATCAGAGACTGATTAATAGTAATTTTTTAATTTTAACTAGTGGCAATAATAGGTCACAGCCACTACGATTATCAACGAAACAATACACATGTTCAATAGACCATTAAATTAAAATAAGATTAGTTATAACTCTATTATTATTAGTTATGTTGCTTAAAAACGATTATTCGTTTTGTACTTTTCATAAAGCTCGGATCAAAGTAAAATTCGGTATTTTAAAGAAATGCCTATCAGACAACGACTTTAATGTGTTATGCTGGTATTTTTTTCTGCTTATGATACTTTTTACATCAAAGAAAATAGTTGGATACCGGAGATTGCCATAACCACCGTGCTACATTTAGCTGACCACTGAGTTAAAGCGGGAGGGGGCAAATTAAGGTATCTATAGATACCGCATTTCGCGTAACTCAAAATGTATGGAATTTTAGACCGTCAATATTTACAATTGAATGTAGTTAATTTATTTATATATTTTTATCGTTAAAAAATTAACCTGTTATTAAGTATGCTGTCCTTAATTACGTAAAAAAATGAAATAAAAAAATAGACCGATGACTTTGTGACTTATGATAATATTTTGGTTCAAAACTTTAACATCGATTATCTCGAAACGGTCATTTCAAAGTTACGTGACTTCGGCGTAACACGGCAGAAATGTTATACAGAAGACCGAGGAATAGGTATAACCTGCCCCTCTGTTTAGCGTTTAGCGTTTGTGGACTACGATAAGGGGGGTTTCCATGACGTACTAATGCGGTTTCATTTAGGTCGAGAGAAAGGGACAAGGCTATACGAGTCGTGTATCACTGCCCGTTTCCCAGAACCTAAACTGAATCGCATTAGTACGTCAAGGTCTTCGATTTGATCGAAACTCTGGGCAGTACTACATTCTCTTTAACGGTACCAAGTAGACTACCGCTATGTTGAAATGTTGAGGTGTTTGTACGAAAGTGCCACTATGTCAATCCGACTCCAAGACCAGAGCTTGAAGCATATTATACTGCAGCGGGGAGTCAGGCAAGGAGGTGTCATCTCCCCTAATCTGTTTACCGCTGCACCGGAAGATGTCTTTAAGACTGGACTGGAGAAGGTGAGTATCAACATAAACAGCGAGTACCTCACTCACCTTCGATTCGCCGATGATACGGTGGTCTTGGCAGAGACCTTGGAAGATTTCAGTACGATGCTCGCTGACCTCAGTAGCGCCTTCGAGCGAGTTCGTCTTAGGATGAACATGGATAAGACGAAAACTCCCGTTACAATCGGAGACTAAACTCGAAGGTGTAGACAACTATAATATACCTAGGACAAACTACCCAGTTAGGTAGGCCCAACTTTGAGTAAGATGTCAATCATCGAATCCGACTAGGTTGGGTAGCATTTGGGAAGCTACGACACATCTTTTCGTCCAATATTCCGCAGTTCTTGAAGACAAAAGTATTTGGCAGTGTGGCAACACACACTGATCAAAGATTTAAAAGAGTGATGATATACGGTACTGAAACGTTGTCGCTTAGAATGGGCCTCATAAGAAAGCTTAAAGTCAACCACAGGGCAATGGAGAGGGCTATGGTGGGAGTCTCTCTGTGAGGTCGTATTAGAAATGAGACGATCCGCAGCAGAACCAAAGTATAGCTCCATAGCTCTCCGAATCACTAAAGTGGTAGTGGGCGCGGCACATTGCACGTAGAACCGATGGCCAATGCGGCGACCTCACAGGTGGAAGGCACAGCGTGGGTAGGCCCCCCACAAGGTGGACAGTGAAGGTTTCAGGAGTCCGCTGGATGCGAGTGGCGCAGGATCGGTCATTGTGGCAATCTTTGGGGGAGGCCTATGTTCAGCAGTAGACGTCTTTCGGCTGATATGGTAATAATGATGATTTATAAAGTAAACGTTTAACAATTCATTGTCAAATCCCATATGATATAAACTTTTAACTTGGGTGAACTGGGTTAGTTGTTTAGTCCCGGTTAGTGAAAATTACCTTTATCGTCTTTGGTAATGAGATCATTACCTAATAACACTCGTAAAAATGATTACCCATTCCGATTCATGTAATCAGATACTATATATCATACATGCGATCACATAGACCAGATATATAACGTATGCGGAGTGAAATTTGCACAAATTTTGAACAAGTAAAAACAAAATAAAAAAATTAAATTTAACTTGTGTCTCAATGCTAAATTAATTTGTATACAATTGTTAATTAAATTGGATAGTTTTGTCGGGTTTGGCATCTTTCTTTAGAAATTATGGCCAATTGAGTAGAACAATGTCGCACAACTGCATGTATTTTCCACAAGACACATTTGCTAAGGCCAAAATCGACGATGATTCTGATTTTTTATAAGAAGGCAAGATTTGAAACACTGTTTTATAAAAATCTCGCATTCTTTTCGTTTCCAATAAATGATATTAGAAACCCTAGTGTAATGTAACAATTTGGCTACAGCCACTTTTCAGAAAGAGATCGAATAAAGGAAATTACGTTAACCCGAATCACAAAATCGAACAGGGAGCTCAGAAATACTTCTAAATATGACAACAAAATTGATGAAAAACATCCTCACACCATGGGCATTACGAAACATAAACAAAGAGCAAGCCTATCAACACGGAAAATAAAAATAAACAACTTTGAAAATATGACTTCGCCATTTGATCAAAAAGTGTAAAAAACACTGCTTTTTCAGTAACGGATGTCACGGTGAACGACTTATAGCTAATTTCAATTAAATATTTTTAGCATAATAAGTAAGTATCAATAGACCAATTAACAAGAATATGAAATATAATGAGCAAATGATTTTTATTTAAAAAGTTTTCCTACAGAAGATAAAATTAGAGGCAAGAAAAATGCTAACATTTGTTTTTTCGACATCAATGGATAAAGTATCATAAAACTAAAGTTATACACTTTGGATTCAAGTAGTTTTTATCTTGCATGAATACTTGTTAAAATCGATATTAAAAAACGTACATGTTCAAGAAAATAATAATGATATCATTTATTTAATATAATATTTAACTTTGTGCAAATTTCATTCCGTATACGTTATATAATATACACACCGTAAACAATAATCGATAAAATCTAAAAATAGAATCTGAACAAATAAAATTCTTAATAATCTTAGGTTATTTAAAAAAAGAAGATCAGAAAATATTCAATTTACTTTCATATCAATAAATATTTACAATTGTAATATGAACAATAATATGTAAGTACAAAAATATATGTATAATCTATGAGCAATTGAGCAGTTGCCGGCACAAAAGTCTCTTTTTTGAGGTTACGCGGAGATTTTTGTTGGAGGTACGCGTCAGGTAAATGTTTTTTTCAGTGAATTTTTGTACGAAACACTACAAAATGTGTATATTTTTAAAATCTGCAATAAATATGCTATCTATCGCTATTTTTTTAAATTGGATAATTTTGTTTTTTAATACTTATATGAGGCTTAAATTAAAATAAGAACGTTAACTTTTTTACTTTTACTCCAAAAAATCTACATTTTCATGGTCTACAACGCATAGTAGACCTTATTAATTAGTAAAAAAATATTAAACGCAACCCTTCCGCATGCACATTCACCCCCCTCCCCCCGCGCTCAGGGGGGGAATTGGTTTTCCCTCCACATCTAAAAACAACTATTTTGAGACCCTCTAGCTCTGGTTAAAATTACAAAACTCGCAGCGCACAATTTTTCTCAACTTTGTATGGATCGTGACCCTTAGTAAATAAAACTATGTAGAGTATGTCATCAGAGTTTTATTTTCTAATTTGTTACCAAATTCAAACATTCAGACCGTCCCAGATTAAAGCCGCCCATAATGGCGACAAATACTAAACGACGTTGCCGATGGGTAAGCATATGGCAGTCTTTATGACACCGTGTCCGCTTTTATACCGATAGTTTTAATCCTTAAATGCATGACTTTTAAAAGTACTGGGAGTGCATAATGTAAGCTAGATTAAATATGCAAATATTGTTAAATTTTAGACTGTAAACTTCATTAAATTCAGTAAATGTAAAATCGGTACGATGTTAGTTACAAATTTATAAAAAAATACTTAGTTAAAAACCGCCAAACACTAAACGAAAACCTTCAATATTTAGCTTTTTTCTAAATTGCCCCATCTTGCTTATAAAACACTTATATTTTTTTTTAATACAGTTTTGCCAACAAATTAATAATAAATGTGAAAACTATGCATTCAGCTATCGGTAAATATCAAATAATATGTATGTACATAAGTTCCGAGAAATTCAGTGTTATCGACCGAAATCGAAGAAGGAAGGTTTACGACCACTGCTTCTTTGTTCACCCGTTTGACAGATAATTCTAATCTTAAATAAAACGAAGTATAGTTGGACAGGACTGCTTTAAATGACTGAATTCAGGATTCCTGAGATAAAATAAAATAACGAGAAAAATAAGTTAGGTTAAATTTTCCAGGTTTCGGAATAAAATTAAGAAAAACCTAAAAGTTGGTAGAGTAAATCATTTCTAAGACAGTTTTGTAGCAGTACTCAAGAAGTAATATCTTTCGTTTAGCATTTTTATGCATATTTGATTGTCTACAAATCATTTACATTCTACTGAGGTACTAATATTGACTCAGTTATGCAACTAGCTGCAAGTCATTTTGGCACTCGAGTTTTTGGGAATATTCATTTGGATAAAATAGTTTGGGATGTGTTATGAAAGGAAACAACTTTTGGCCAAACATTAGTAAACCGCCTCCCATATTGCAGTACCTCAACCTGTTCGTCGTTGCAACTCTGCCTGATTTCGTTGCCAGTACTAACACTACTACTGTATAGGTGTTACTAGATATTCCAATCTGTAGACTAAAGTAGCGAATATTAATTGTTTTGTTGCAGCTAGAGGCTCGGGTGTAGTGTCGGGTCTCGGGCGCTCGTGCTCGGTCAGGCTGGAGCGCCTGCTGGTGGACGCGGGGCGGCGCACCTGCCGGGTCGGGCGCCGCACGTACAAGCTGCACACCACGAGCGAGCCCGCCCATACACCCGCACCGACCCGATACGCCACGCTCTACCGATGTCACCATTGCGACAAACGTTTCGGGAACAAATCGGTTTTGAAGGAACATGTACACACTCACATGTTAAGATTTTCCCGTGATTCGACCCGTGAACGCGTCGGTCTAGAATATGCCAAAACGTTACGCAGTCGCAAGGAACCTCGTGGAGGCAGCGCTCACAGCCACATGGCCACTCGCGCGGGGCGGGGGGAGCGCGGCGACGACGGTGAGTCGGCGTTTGTATTAACATGTCCGCAGTTATACGGTACAGTACATGTACACGAGGACCCAGTAAGCGCCACTCTATATTTCACCACTTTCCTTCCTTATTTTTCAGCAAATTTATTTCAATCGCTTTAAGTACATATTCTATCTATATAGAACTACTAACAAATAAACCATGTTAGTAGCGCGCCATACAAAATTACCGTTCAACAACAGACCTGAAAGTTGACAAGTGTCACCGCCCCTTCCATAGTCCGCTAACAAAATCAGCGTAATTAATATCTGCCCTTCATTCTTAACAATGCGTTAAAGAAAAGGCAGGAAACGCAATAACTATTTTCTATGTCTTGAACCGATTATCATAGATAATAGTTGAGCCATTTGTTGGTATCGGTGAGAGTTGAAACTCAGTTTATGTTTTGTTTGCATTCATTTTCGTTTCAAAGCGCTAGCAAAAATTAGAGAGCTTGGTACAATGTAGCAGAAGTCGGATTTCTTACTGAACACGACTCAAAAAAATTACTTTAGACAGAATCACACAATCTAACAGTGATATGATAGAAGGATATTTTAATTTAACATCAAAATTATCAAGAATACAAATTGGGACCACGAAAATACTTTAAGAAATGTTTTGCTCTCCACCACCAAAATTAAAAATAAATATCTTCAAAAATGCAGATTCGTAGAAATAATAAAAATCTAAAATTTTAGAGGAACGGATGTCACGTCACGGATAACGAATCATCCATCACTTAGTCAAATGAGAATTAGATGCAGAGTAATTATAGTTGCAGAATACCTATCAATAGTCCAACGGAGAAGAATATGAGATATGACCACCATAAGATAGTTTTCAATAAAAGCTATTCAAAGGAAGATGAAATAATAATTACAATATCGTAACTTTAGTCGACAACTCTCTTGTCCTGGCCGTTAATCCCAGATCATATTTGTTATATATGGCCAGCATTAAAACTGCTTGTGATTGTGAGTAGGAATAATCCATATAAGTCAGGATCCTGGGATTTAGTAGATTACATGCCAAGGCCGATTAAGTGGAAATTGTCTCGGATGACGTGTAATTGTAGACAAACATGTGATCCGAGGCTTTCCCATTTAACGGCCGAGGTGTTTATTATTTTTCTGCTCTACGGAGCCGGCAGGCGGCAACTTAGTTTACGCAAGCGGCCGGCAAAGTGCTGTTTGCTGGCCGGAGGGCAGAAAAATAATTATAATCTAGTTTTTAGGAAAACTCTTACCATTTGAGATGTTACAATCCTTTAAATAATAATATGTTTTATCGTGTTGGAATGGTATACAAAGTGCCCATGAGGAAAGGGAAAATTTTGAACAGAATATTCCTGATAAAGAAATGTTATATAACTTTTGGTCGAAACTGAAAAATTTTTTTTTTTTTTGTTTTTTAATACCTGAAAACCTTCTTTTACATATGCTAGTTATCATCATCATATCAGCTGAAAGACGTCAACTGCGAAACATAGGCCTTGATTGCCACACTCACCGGCCCTGCGCCACCCGCTATAATAAGCTAGGTAGCAGCGAACGGAAAAAACATGGAAGCATCTCTTCGTACTAAATTATGTTCAAATATCGGGCAATAACTGAATATACGCATGTGCGCTAAGGCCGCTCAGCTACCAATCAAACTCATCAAAATGATCGGTCGGATTTAAATTAAGCAAATGTCCATAAATATAATTGGTTAACGTCAAAACGGTGAGTTCTGATTGGTTGGTTACAAAATGGTGATCGTTAACAAAATACATGTGTCATTGAGAACGCATTGCTCGTAGACGGTTTAATGCAATGAAGAGCAATTTTCACATGGCACATTTTTATTGCGATTACTTGAAATAAAATATTCAGTAAATAATTAATTTGCTTCTTGCTCTTCTTCGTTCGCCTCGGATTTGATGTTGTTGCATTAACCAATTTAACACATAAGATAAAATATTTAAAAAATATTGGATTATAGTATAATTACACATAAATAATTCTTCGGATATTCTAGTATCCATAAAAGCACAACCTTGCTATTTTAATATCCCCGATCTCGTCTTTGTAACCTACAAAATATACAGACGTACTCTTAAATTCAGGTGTACAATCTCAAACAATACCTCGGGTTGTCGTGGTACATTTCTACTTTTTATGTTGAACCACTTGTATAGTTCGAGAAATATAAATTGAATGTTTATTTTTACTATAATGTAGGTAGAAAGTTACCAATTTATATTTCACGAAATATACCCAATTAATTAAAACAATACTTTTACAATTCAGAAAATCCTTTGCAACGATTTTCCATAACTGACGTCAAAAACATTCGTCTAATTTTAAATTAAATAAAAAATGAAAATTTAAAAACAACCGATTTCTACAAGATCATTGGTTTCCTATCATAAAATCCTACTTTCTGAATGCAAATTCTTGTAAATGAATGAAAATTACCAAAAGCAAATATTACCACCTATAACATTTGAAGAGATCCCTCGATTCCTCCAAGATCTTATCATCAGACCCCAACTTGGTGCCAACGGGACCATCACGGGGTTATACACGTTCGATTACAAAAAAAAATTGAAATCGCTTCACGATTCTCGGAGATATCAAGTAACATACTACATCAAAAAAATTCAGTCGAAAAACTGGTTTCTGGTACTACTGAAACTATACGGCATATTTTATTTTATCCTCAATGCAAAAGCAAGCCCATTATAAGCTATCACGATGATTTGAAATAGTTTTTTTAAAACGTGGTATTTACTACGTATGTTTGATTGTATGAGCTGTCGAAATTGTAATACCTACTGGCCCAGCATAAGTACTACAACTACATTTAAATAATGATACGTGCTGGGATGCCTGGGCAGATGGCAGAATAAAAGTTGGCATAATAACATCCCCATATAAAATTACCCCAAGTAAATAAATTTTCAATAAAATGTAGTGAAACTATTTCTTGTGAAATGTGATTTCTATCTTTTTTATGGTGCTTATGTAAGCGTCTTCTGTGCCATTTTACGGCGTAACAGGGCATATTTACTTCATCATCATCATCATCACGCTACATGTCGGCCATTTTGTATACTAACGGATTTGTGTCATACCTCGATGCCCATGTATTAGGTTTGAGGCGTCACTTTTCGGAGCTAGTTCGCATTCTACGTTTTTACCGTTCGCTGATAGGTAGTAATTAAAACTTTTTTCGTACATTTGATATCTTTCAATTAAGTGTGACAAGACTAAGATAACACAGTAACAACATTGTTTCCTAAAATGCTTTAATCATTGCGTAACAGTGAAAAGCTTAAAAAAAATCCTTTTCTCTTAAAAAAGACGGAATCCCGCAATTTCATACGACATTTTTAACTGTAGAAATCCGTTATAAAAAAATTTCCCTTCCCTCATGGGTACATTGTATAATTAAGTTGACATCATGGCGACAAGACTCATGTCTATTTATCTAAATACATATAAAGGAAGGACGTCACAAGGGAATACAGTGGTTATTGTTTTGTTGCAGCTGGGGGCTCGCTCACGCTCTGGTCTCGGGGTGTAGTGTCGGGTCTCGGGCGCTCGTGCTCGGTCAGGCTGGAGCGCCTGCTGGTGGACGCGGGGCGGCGCACCTGCCGGGTCGGGCGCCGCACGTACAAGCTGCACACCACGAGCGAGCCCGCCCATACACCCGCACCGACCCGATACGCCACGCTCTACCGATGTCACCATTGCGACAAACGTTTCGGGAACAAATCGGTTTTGAAGAAACATGTACACACTCACATGTTAAGATTTTCCCGTGATTCGACCCGTGAACACGTCGGTCTAGAATATGCCAAAACGTTACGCAGTCGCAAGGAACCTCGTGGAGGCAGCGCTCACAGCCACATGGCCACTCGCGCGGGGCGGGGGGAGCGCGGCGACGACGGTGAGTCGGCGTTTGTATTAACATGTCCGCAGTTATACGGTACAGTACATGTACACGGGAACCCAGTAAGCGCCACTCTATATTTCACCGCTTTCCTTCCTTATTTTTCAGCAAATTTATTTCAAAATTCCAATCGCTTTAAGTACATATTCTATCTATATAGAACTACTAACAAATAAACCATGTTAGTAGCGCGCCATACAAAATTACCGTTCAACAACAGACCTGAAAGTTGACAAGTGTCACCGCCCCTTCCATAGTCCTCGTACAAAATCAGTGTAATAAATATCTGCCCTTCATTCTTAACAATGCGTTAAAGAAAAGGCAGGAAAACGCAATAACTATTTTCTATGTCTTGAACCGATCATCGCAGATAATAGTTGAGCTATTTGTTGATATCGGGGAGAGCTGAAACTCAGTTTATGTTTATTTTCGTTTCAAAACTAAAAAACCTGTTATAGTTCGAGAAATATAAATTGAATGTTTATTTTTACTATAATGTAGGTAGAAAGTTACTTATTTATATTTCACGAACTATACAATGTCAATGTACCATCATTTTGGCAAAAGTCGGATATCTTACAAAACGCGACACAAAGAAGTTACGCTAGATCGAATCACAAAATCTAACGGTGATAACAGAAGGACATTTTAATTTAGGTAACCATAAAATTTATCAAGAAATCATATTGGAATCACGAAAATACTAACAGATATATTTACCTCGCCATCACCAAATTTAAAATAAACTTCTTAGAAATGCAGATAGATTCGTCAGGGTCTAGCCGGGTAAGCTAAGAAGATTGGCCCCGCAAGGAATATGGTTGTAATTTGTGGCTTATCATTATCATGTATTGTTTTTGTAGTTATGCCTCCCAAGAAGTGACAAAATAATAAAGCGAAAAAAACATTGTTTGCACCCAAGTTCAAGTATACCTATAAAAACGTCTATAAGAGTATGATTTATGAACTCTATTTAATGCTCCTTATATAATTAATTATGCATTTAATTGGTTATTCTCGCTTGTTTGGTTTAGCTACAGTAAACATGTATAGTTGCATATTTCTAAGAATGAACTTTTGACAGTTATAGATTAGTCCTTATTAATATGAGGGCAAGACTCACCATTTTTCCGATAGTCTTAACATCATATACATAAATAAGGCTCATTTCTAAACTGCCAAAAGTTCTTTCTTAGAAATCAGCAAACTATAAAAAATTACCTTCATATTTTGACATTTTCGTGAATAAGTCTGAAACAAAAGATGATCGGAGGCTGACATTACGCATATAGTGGTCTTAGGTCCTGCCACTACTGCACCTCAAATTACAACCAACTCGCCACTCTTCTTAGCTTACCCTGCTAGACCCGTTGAAGAAAAATAATAAAAATGATCAGTTTTAGAGGAACGGATGTCACGTCACGGATAACGAATACATCACTTAGTACTGATTTTTCAATCCCCAGTTAACAGTAACTGTCAAATAAATGTTAACTCTATCCTTTTTTGACTGATGACCAGCGATAAGGATGGTAGTACTTTTAACTGACGGATACTTTTAACTGAGGATTGAAAAATCAGCCCTTAGTCAAATAAGAATTGGTTGCACAGTAATTATATTTGCAGTATAACTAACAATAGTACAACGGAGAAGAATACGAGATATGACCATTATAAGATAGATTTCAATAAAAGCCGGCCTGTCCAACTAGCGCGTGTGGGTTCGAATTGTCAGAGCCACGCACAGGAGACTATCAGTAGGGCCTCACGGCGAGCGGTGACGGAGATTTTTTTTGGTATTTTGAATATATATATATGTATAAAAAATATTTTATAAAAAAATATATCTTAAAAAAATGCCCTTTTATGTTTCTTTTAAATATGCTTGGTATCATCATCATATCAGCTGAAAGACGTCAACTGCGGAACATGGGCCTTGATTGCCACACTCACCGGTCCTGCGCCACCCGCTACAATATGCTAGGTAGGTAGTGTGACAAGACTAAGGCAACACAGTAACAAATTAGTTTCCTAAAATGCGCTAATGATTGCGTAACAGTTAAAAACTGTTTAAAAAAATACCCTTTCTCTTAATATAAGTAGACGGAATCCTGCAATTTCATACGACATTTTTAACTGCATAAATTCGTGATAAAATTTTTTGCTTCTTTCATGGGTACATTGTATAATTATGTTGACATCATCGCGACAATAATCCTGTCTATTTATCTAAATATATAAGGTCCTAATTTATTAGTTGCAGATATTTTAACACATGATTCTTTACATTAAAATAATTAACTTTAAATATAAATTAAGAAATCTTTTCATGTAATTTTTTTTGATTTCATTTTCCTAACAAAATAAAAAAAATATAATTTCGTCTAAAAAAATCATCATGTGCATTATCACATGTCACAATAACACTGTCTTTCATGTCATCAAACGACATAATCCAACGGAAAATAACATGACATTGACAGCCAAATATTTAATTTATCGACGTGAAGTGGCCAGTTCCAGTTAAGCGGTACGTATAAGAAGTACTAGAATCTGTTCAATGAGTCATTTAATCATCACCTAAACATGGTGTTTTTACGTAGCAAATTTGTTTTTCCGTTTTCTCCAAAAAAAAACATCGCAAAAGCTATAATGTTTCACGGTTTAATGTACTCCCAGCCGACACCGAATACTACCAGCTGTAAAAATATCTACATCTAATAAATTAGGACCTTATATATAAAGGAAGGATGTCACAAGGGAATACAATGGTTATTGTTTTGTTGCAGCTGGGGGCTCGCTCACGCTCTGGTCTCGGGGTGTAGCGTCGGGTCTCGGGCGCTCGTGCTCGGTCAGGCTGGAGCGCCTGCTGGTGGACGCGGGGCGGCGCACCTGCCGGGTCGGGCGCCGCACGTACAAGCTGCACACCACGAGCGAGCCCGCCCATACACCCGCACCGACCCGATACGCCACGCTCTACCGATGTCACCATTGCGACAAACGTTTCACGGACAAGTCGGCTCTAGAGAAACACGTACACACTCACCCGACGGCAAGTTCACAGACTTCAGCTCGCGATGATAAACCATTTCAGTGTAGTCACTGTGAGTACAGGTGCCGACGGAAAAATAACTTTCGGAAACACGAGATGATACACACTGGTGAAAATAATTTAAAATGCTACTTCTGTGATTATAAATGCGGACGGAAAGCTGACTTACTGAGACACGAGATGATACACACTGGTAAAAAGAATTATAAATGCAACTTCTGTGATTATAAATGCATACAGAAAGGTAACTTACGGAGACACGAGATGATACACACTGGTGAAAAGAATTATAAATGCAACTTCTGTGATTATAAATGCGGACGGAAAGATGACTTACGTAGTCACGAGATGATACACACTGGTGAAAAGAATTTTAAATGCAACTTCTGTGATTATAAATGCAGACTGAAAGGTGACTTACGTAGTCACGAGATGATACACACTGGTGTAAAGGATTTAAAATGCAACTTCTGTGATTATAAATGCAGACTGAAAGGTAACTTACGGAGACACGAGATGATACACACTGGTGAAAAGAATTATAAATGCAACTTCTGTGATTATAAATGCAGACTGAAAGGTGACTTACGGAGACACGAGATGATACACACAGGTGAAAAGAATTATAAATGCTACTTCTGTGATTATAAATGCGGACGGAAAGGTGACTTACGTAGTCACGAGATGATACACACTGGTGAAAAGAATTTGAAATGTAACTTCTGTGATTATAAATGCAGACTGAAAGGTAACTTACGGAGACACGAGATGATACACACTGGTGAAAAGAATCATAAATGCAAATTCTGTGATTATAAATGCGGACGGAAAGATGACTTACGTAGTCACGAGATAATACACACTGGTGAAAAGAAATTTAAATGCAACTTCTGTGATTATAAATGCAGACTGAAAGGTGACTTACGGAGACACGAGATGATACACACTGGTGAAAAGAATTATAAATGCAACTTCTGTGATTATAAATGCGGACGGAAAGATGACTTACGTAGTCACGAGATGATACACACTGGTGAAAAGAATTTGAAATGTAACTTCTGTGATTATAAATGCAGACTGAAAGGTAACTTACGGAGACACCAGATGATACACACTGGTGAAAAGAATTATAAATGCAACTTATGTGATTATAAATTCAGACGGAAACGTCTCTTACAGAGACACGAGATGATACACACTAGTGAAAAGAATTACAAATGCAATTTATGTGATTATAAATGCAGACAGAAAGGTTACTTACGAGTGCACGAGATGATACACACTGGTGAAAAGAATTAATTTATTTCTTATAGCTATTTTATAAAATGAATATTGTGATAGAGGTTAGATGGCGCTGTCATCTAAATAACGTCGTCTCTAACATGACTAATTAAATAGTTAGTACATTCGAAACCGCGTACCTGACACTCGGGCACTCGTAAACTTTACTCAAATGCCGGCATACCCGGTAGGAGTTAATAGCAAGGACCGAAATTTTCCATAGCAAAAATCTGGTTATCTAAATCATCTCCGAAAATTGTTTGTATGAATATTACATCGCAACCAATTTTTCGCATAAAGTCATTTCGCAGAATGATCATGTTCCAATTGAATTTTATGAAATCGTTTCATTTCCCAACCAAATGGTTGGCAATTCTATCTTTAGGCTTGATTTTTAATTGGAACTTTTTATAATACATATTTTCATGTGGTTTAGGGTTTAGCTGGCATTTAGTTAACTAAATAATTACCAATGTTTTTGGGTATAGTTTGGGATGAATTTTATATAGGTATGTCTATGTTTTTTTAATAACAACTTACACGGGGGTTTATATTAATGTTGATAAACAATTAAAAGTCAGGTTCTAAATAGTAATTTAGATGAAAATGATGAGGGAACGCAATGCCGAGGGAACAACAAAACAGTCGGTTCCGGCGCTGTATGGTCGCAGTTTCACCTAACACTCCTCCTCGCTTCGCTCGTCGTCGTACCTAACAGGACTCTGTAAAATGTTTTTTTAACGGTATTTTTTGTAGGCAAGTTCAGAAACATGCTAAACAACAACAACAGCAGGTAAAGTGCTGGTTAGTTAGTTTCTTAGAGGAGTCAGAAATCTGCATAATTATATTTTTGGACTATGGTTCTTTTTAACTAATTAGCTTCATATTTGTCTAAGACAAGTACATGAGCAATCATAATTTTAAAGATCGGTTTAAATGTGTATTTTTTACTTAGTTCAAACACTGGTGAAAAGTTATTCGTGTAATAGTTGTTAGGCCTAGTGAAAGGTTTGACAAATGATCATTATGCTAAAAGTATTGTGTCATTACAATAATGATCAATAATCTGTTTTATAAAAATTCTGCCAAATGAAACGTTGTCATACAAAAATTTGCTAATTGTTGGTTGTCAAAGTGAACCATCGGCGAAATGTTGGATGGCAAATGAAATTCGGATAAAAAAAGTTCGGAGAAAAGGCAGAACCCCGGCACTTAGACATAGCATCTAACACACACACACACAAAAAATAGTGGCACAGTGATAAGGACGGACGATTATCGTTCCTTTACACTTCCACTAGTAAAAAGTTTTATAAGACCATCCCTTTCGTTCTTGCTATTATTATTACGTTATCAAATCCATATCCATATTCTAAATCCATGATTATATCACTGACTCCATTTTCTTGAACAATGCTACCAACCTGACTAGATAAAATGTCATTACTATTAGTGTTGTCCAGTGAAGTCTTCATCGTATGCTTTTATCGGCAATAATAATATTTTTACCAAATTAGGTAGCGAATACAGTAGGAATAAACCTTATTTCCTACTCAGAATCACGATCTTCTGCGATCCTTAGTATGTCATGATTTCTAAATCTACATTTTAGGATAAAAATAAAATCACAAAATTAATGAAATATTTTCTTTAATTAAAATGTCAAATGTCATAAGAAGTGTTGTGTCTAAAACGTATGCCACTAGTTGGCGCCACTTAGCGGTAAGGTCCCGCTAAGAAACACAATTATCTAGCCTCAAATAACAACTAACTAGAAGGTCATTTTATTTTTTTACATAATTTTATTAACTTGTACAAATCATTTAAACACTAAACTATAGGCGCTCTGAGAATTTAGACAAGTTTCTGGACCTGACGCCTCAGTGCTGCCGCCCTGGTGAACAGCATTTCAGAAAACCCTCATTATAACATGTTTTACGGAACTTATCATCCCTTAAAGCATACCTAACAATTTTCGTATGATGGCTTCTTTATAATTAATCAATGTACACAAGTATCACATGAGTGTCATTATTAAACTATACTTACTTTACTTTCTGGTTGACATGACATTGGATGATTACCAAATATGGTGGGTACTACGTCAGAATTTAATCACTTATGGGTACGCCCTTGCCTGAAACAACAGCTTAAAAATGTACGGAGCATATTTTTGAATACTTTTTAGGGCACCAGTCGTCTGCCTTTTTGATATTTTTGACCCATAATAGCCTTTGTTCAGTGTCCTGTGAAAACCTGTTGGAAATTAAAAACATCGATTCATTTTCTGAGTTGGCTATCAATAGATTTATAGATATCACGATCGATCTCTTAAGTACAACACTATGCAATACAAATATTTGAATCCCACTATTTCATGAATGTAGGATTAATATGGATTTGACAACGTAATAATAATAGCAAGAACGAAAGGGATGGTCTTATTAAACTTTTTACTAGTGGAAGTGAAAAGGAACAATAATCGTCCGTCCTTATCACTGTGCCACTATTTTTTGTGTGGCACTTAGCATCTACGTGCCAGACAAATGCGTTGAATACGTCACTTACGTCTGTTGGGAGTGAAATTAAATGTTTTCAATGTGAAAGTGGACACAAACAACTTATCCCAAGGCTTATTTTGAACAATTTCATCTGTGTTTATCTTCTAGATATGGTGCGATGCGAAGTACTAGGCTGTAAAAGTAGAAACGAGCGAAAAATTGCTGACATAACCTTTCGCAGGTAAATATAGTGTTTTTCAGTCTAATTCTAAATGAAACTGTTAGCAAACCATTTTAAAATGTAAACTGATAAAAATACTAGTCATTAGAAAGCATTTGGGCCATAATTAACTCGGAAAAGGGAAATAATTCAGTGACTTTGTTATTGTTCGAGGGATGCCAGGGCAAGGAGGGTATAATTACCCAAAATTTTGGGGTAATTTCAGAATGATAGTTGCCCACGTTCGTAAAATTATTATAATGTATAAATGGTGGTTTGGCCCGATGGTGCACTTGCAGATTTTTTCTTTCCATAGAATTCTAATTATTTATGAGTAAATTAAATGTTATTTGTATATACGTTGTCGTTTTATTTTACCTTATCCTACTTATTTAAATTATCCGAATAAGTTTGCCCAAACTAGTTTGGGTAATCGAGGGTTTATTTACTATGTTGTTTGTGGTAAGTAGGTACATGTAATTTTTCATTCTTCTAATGAAATCGATGATGATATATATATATTTTTTAATTTAATGTCGATAAGTTACTAAATATATCATTATTGACACCAAAACATAAACCGTCTCCAAAACAAAACGAACAAACTCGAGTGTGAACTGCAGCTCCGCGATCCAGCTGTTGACGTGCTGTGTCTGTCTGAGCACTGGCTCGAGACCAACCAGATTTCATCTGTAAACATCCACAACTACACCTTGCGAGCCCATTTTTGTAGGACATCTCGCCAAGGAGGTGGCGTCTGTATCTACGCCAAACCTAATCTAGTAACCATCGAGATAAAGGAAATCACCGAGCTATCCGTCGAAATGAACTTTGAAATATGTGCTGTCGAGTGCATTGGTGTAAATCTAATTATTGTGTGCATATATAGATATCCACACGGTGATGTACAATTATATTTATCTAAATTATCAGTATTATTGAGTATGTATGTAATCCAAAATTATAATGTATTGCTAATTGGTGACATTAATATTGATTTAATGGTAAAGTGTAGCCTGAATAAAATTCTTAACAACACAATTTCACAATCTGGATTTAAACAGTTAGTAAAAATACCGACTAGAATAAATAAATTATCAAGCACATGTATAGACCACGCATTCACAAATATATCTAAATTTAATATCCTAAATGTAACCACCGATGAATTAAATCTATCTGACCATTTATGCATTAATATTACTTTAAAAATAATAAGACAAGAAAGTTTAAAAAATACTATATTAAAGCGAAATTTTACAAATACTAATATAACAAACTTTGTACAAAATCTTGAACTACATAATTGGAATCACCTATATGAAAAAAATGTATGTCCCAGTGATAAAATAGGTCTCGTAATGAATGTATTGAAACACTACTACGATATAACATTCCCCCTTAGAAAGACGTCGTTTAAAAACAATACCTGTTTTTGGGTAACTGACGCCATTCGACAATTACGCTGTAGTATTCGTAAACTTAAACAAAAAATAACATGCGACCCCCACGACACCGAGTCTCGTTCAAACCTATCAAAAAATGAAATACTGTACTGGACCACGCTTGAGGAGTCTCGTAGACAATTTCTTAACGATCAAATTTCAAATACATGTACAGATATGTGTCGCAGCATATGGCGTGTGATATCATCTGAGACGTGCAAAAACCACAATTGTAAAAACAGTGCCATAAACATTCTTATCTCTAAGTCAGCTGGCGACTGCGTAGACGCACGAGCCGTCAATGCTGCGCGCCGACTAAACCAGTATTATATACATACTAACACGAATGACGTCACACATTGCACTCGCACTGCGCTCGAGTATTTAGATAACTACTTGCCCTCAGGTATACCATCATTTAAATTCGAGCCCTACTCTCTTAGCGACATTATTAAGGCAGTTAAAAAGATAAAAAGAAAACATTCAAAAGACATAAATGATATGTCCACTCGTATACTTGACTATCTCCCACCAGTAGTAATATCCCTTCTACTCACCCTATTCAATGAATGTGTGCGTCAAGGTAAATATCCCGATTCTTTGAAATTAATTAAAGTCCAACCTATTTACAAAGGCAGAGGAGGGATGGACCAGGAAAAAAGTTATCGGCCTATATCTCTAATACCTATCATATCCAAAGTATTCGAGTGTCTTCTGTGTTCTTCTTTAATGAATTACTTTAGCGTTAATAAATTATTAAACAAACAACAGTACGCCTACCAGCCTGGGCGGTCGACAACTGACGCAGTGCGCGATGTCATGTCGCGTACGCTGACGCACCTCGAGGCCGGGCGACAGGTTGCAGCAATATTCTGCGACTTGTCGCGCGCCTTCGAGATGGTCGACCACTCCTTGCTTCTTCACAAATTGTCTCGCTACGGTGTAAATGGGCCTTTCCTTCACACTATATGTTCGTTTTTGAAGGACAGAAAGCAGAGCACGCACGTGTTGGGGTCAAAGTGCGACTTAGAACAAATAGGCAATTCTGCTGTCCCTCAAGGTTCGTCGATGGGAAATTGCCTGTTTTTAATTCTAGTTAACGACATCTCGGTCGCTTGTCCAGATATTGAAGTTGTGACATTCGCGGACGACACCTGCTTACTCGTGACTGCCGACAGCTTCGAGATTTTAAAATCTAAGGTAAAACATTCAGTGTACCTAATATCCCAGTGGTTTACTGCAAACGGCATGATGTTGAACATTGATAAAACAAACTTAATGCATTTTCAACTTAGGCATAACAATAACAATCAGTTAGACATCGCGCTGAACAATATCAGAGTACCTCAGGTTAATACGGTAAAATACCTAGGATTTACCATCGACTCCGGACTAACATGGTCCCCTCATATTGACTTCTTGTGTGACAAGTTATCGTCGGCATGCTACGCCCTATCAAGACTCGCACCAAGTTTGTCTTTCGAAAATATTAAAAAAGCATACTATGGATATTTCCATACACTATTGATACAAGGTGTTGACCTGTGGGCTACCGGAGCTGATCGGGACAGGGCTTTTAAAATACAAAAACGAGCCGTTCGTATAATAATGAAAAAGAAATTTGATTTTCCTGCCAGAGATCTTTTTAGGGAGTCAAAGATTATCACTCTGCCTTGCGCATACATACTAAATGCCTGTAAATATGTAAGAACGAATTTAAACACATATAGCACTCATTCCAGTACTCGCCGAAATAATATCTTACTAGTACCGCGTTGTAGACTAGCTAAAACTCAAAAGTCACTCGGTGTCATGGGCGCAAGATTATATAACTTGCTACCCGCGGAATTGAAAACGGTACAAAGCAATACTGTATTTACAAATCGTTTAAAATTAATATTGATAAACCTCGCTTGTTACACCATCGATGAATTTGTCGCGGCGTTCAGTGACCCTAAATTATAAAATACAATGTTCATTTTATTTTTATGATGTATACTTGCATGTTGTTCTTTTAAAATATCCTGTATGTAATCTAGTAAGTAGAAAAATGTGTACTACACTGATCACCTACATAATAACTACTATTACTTAAGTTATTGTATTGTGTACCTATATGACGTGTGAAATATTATTTTACGAATAAATATCTGAATCTGAATCTGAATCTGACGAGTTGAAATTGAGAGTATAGGGGATGGTAGAAGATAGTGTATACCTAAAAGTTAAAAAAAAATATTATTTTTAAGTATATCGGTCGGGAATCTTCGTGCGCTCGACGATCTGACTGAATATACAAACGATACTCCTCCTGGAGTATGTGTGGCTGCTCCCGCGTTTCCGCTACTGCAGCTGTGGCCGGGTCGCATCCCACAAGGGTGGGACGGTCGTTGCACCGTCATTTGGGGACGGTGATGAGAGGCTGTTGAAGGAAGATTTGCCATGGGCATGGCGAGAGAGAAAATGATATTGGTGATGATGATGCGGTAAAGGCAAGTTAAGGCAAGGCAAAGTTCGATCTGAGAGAGATCTGAAAAGGAAGACAGATGGAGAGAGAGAGGCTGGTGCTCGATGCGCGGCTGTCGGCGCGTCGCTAGCGGCAGAGCTGGCTCGTCGTGGAGAGTCTGCTGCTAGAGAGGAGAGAAAATGGTGACCCAGCGGGGGCACCCGGGCAGGGCCCCGCTGGGTCGAGAGAGAGAGCTGCTGGTGTCAGTCGTCTGGCGGCTGGTGGAGCAACGCTCGGGGGAGATCCCGAGCGTTGAAGTCAGGTGGCCTGACATAGTGGGGCGCAATTCCCTGGAGATGTTTGTGGACCGAGTTGTCCGCACGGTCATACATGACCCGTGCGAGCCTCTCGACAAACTTGTCCAGTTTGCGCCACTTCAGGCCCTGCTCGATAGAGGCATTGCGCACATAGCGCGGGGCTGCGACTATGGTGCGTAGCGCTTTGGACTCCACAGTCCAAAGCTTCTTCTTGGTGGACCTGGAACAGAAAGAATACCATGCAGGTGCGGCATAAGTTAGGCGAGACCGAACGTAGGCTTTGTAGAGCCCAAGTTTGGTTCGCAGAGGCAGCTTGCTGCAAAATAGTGGCCGGAGTTTGAAGCGAGCCACGTTCGCTCGTTGGACGGTCTCGGCAACGTGTGGCCCCATGCGCAGCCTCCTGTCGATGGTCACCCCCAGGTATTTCACTGTGGGTGCCCATGACAGTGGCTGACCTAGAAGGGAAGGAGGATCTGGTAGGGTCCGTTTACTACCAGTAATGAGAGTCTGAGTTTTACCCACGTTGACTGAAAGTCTCCACTTGGAGAGCCAGTCAGGAAGGGCGTCGAGAGTCGGCTGGATCTTGGCGACCGCGTGCCGCATCTTGTAGGAGCTGGCGAAGTAGGCTGCGTCATCTGCAAAGAGAGCGAGTTGTGTGTTGCCAACGACTGGTATGTCGTTGGTATACCACCCATAGCATGCTGGTGACAGGCAGCTCCCTTGCGGAACGCCCGCCAGGATGGGGCGCTCTTGGGAGAGGCTGCCCTCCACTTTGACGTGGAAGCGCCGCTCTGCCAGGAATGCAGCTATGAGCCTCACGATGCGGCGGGGTGCTGTGGACAGAGAAAGTTTATAAATTAGACCTTTGTGCCACACTCGGTCGAAGGCTTTCTCCATGTCCAATAGAACGGCCACGGTGAATTCCTTCTTGTTGAGTGCTGCACCCATGTGGTGCAGCACTCGAGTGAGTTGGAGAGTGGTGGAGTGGTGCGCCCTAAAACCGAATTGCTCCGGTCTAGGGGCAATGTGAGGACGGAGGTGTGTGAGCAACAACCTCTCGAATACTTTCGAGAGGGTGCTCAACAGCGTGATAGGCCGGTAGCTGTCCGGCCTAGTCGGGTCCTTCCCCGGCTTGGGCAGGGCAATGACTTGCCCTGCCTTCCAGGAGGTCGGGAAGTGCCCCGATCGCATGATCCCATTGAACAGGCGCGCCACTGCCGCTAAAGTGTTTAGCGGCAGTTGGCGGAGAGCCATGTTTGGGATCAGATCGGGGCCGGGCGCCTTTCTGGGGTTGCAGTGATGCTTGATCGTCTGCTGGACCTGCGAAGGAGAGAAGAAAATTGGATCATCGTGTGGCAGTAAGGGCACGCTGAGATATTCTCGAACGCGCTCTTCGATGTCCGTGGTGTGCTGTTGGTTGGTGGCTGGATTGGGTTTGAATTGCTGCTCGAGACTGAGAGAGAGTAACTCTGCTCGGTCTCGGGCAGCATATTGCAAGTGCCCATTGGCGTCCCGTAGCGGCCGCGCCGGCTCGGCGGTGTTGGTGAGTGCTCTGCATAACCTGTGGATAGAGGGAACATGGTCAGAAACGTCATCAATATGCGCTTCCCAGCTTTCAGCACGGTGCTCTCTGAGCTTTTCCCTAAGCAGTCGCTCAAGGCGGTTGAGCTCAGTCTTGAGGGACTGAGCTCTAAGCCTTTGCCACTGCCGTCTATACCATCGCTTTTTCTCCAAAAGCGCCTGAATTGGCCTTGGGAGAGGCTTGCGGCGGTCGGTGTGCGGGATCGTCTCTGCGGCTGTGTCGAGGGCCGCCCTGATGTGCCCGGTGATTGCGGCTGTTGCCTCCTCTACGTCTGCGGCTGTTGAGATGGGACCTGTGCGGGGAGTAATTACCAAGGCTTCTGAGAAAGCCTGCCAGTTGTAGCGGCGTCCCGGTCCTCTGGTGAGTCTCGATGTCGGTAGGTCGTCGATAGACAGCAGCACTGGTCGGTGGTCTGATGTGAGGTCGTCGAATACCTCGTGTCGCATGACAGAGTCGACCCCTCGAGAAACTGCGAAATCAATATTAGTACCTCTAGGGATACTGTTACCAACGACATGATCGCTGTAGTGGGTGGGGTAGAGGGCCCCACCCACTACGAGGTCCAGCTCGTCCACGAGCTGGTAGATGCGCGTGCCGGCCTGGGACTCGGCTGACGAGTTCCAGGCCGGGTGCTCGGCGTTGAAGTCCCCGGCCAGGATGGTCGGCACGGGGGAGTCGACCAGGAGCTGCGTCAGGTCGCTGCGCATGTCGGCAATGCGGCAGTATCCACAGGGCCTGTAAATAGAATACAGGCGTAAGTGGTGTTTCGTGAGGCTTATGTCTACCCCGAGGGCAGACATAGCTGAAAGGTGCTGCGGCGGGTCCACCAGTTGGTGGACGATGCTCGACGATCTCCGTAGACGCTCGGCGCTCCTCGGCGGCCGCCCGATGTGACGAATCAGTGTGCGAGCGAGAAAGTATTCGAGTCCGCGCGCCGTTGGATTTGTATTGTTATAGTCTCCCCCTCTGGTGCTCGATGACGTCCCGTGAGAGTACCAGGACTTAATATTGTTATAGTCTCTCCCTCTGGTACTCGTATGCTTTTGATGAGAGTACCAGGACTCAGTTAGGAGGATTCTTCCTTGGTCTTCCTCGTTGTCGAATGGGTACCACCGGCGATGGTGCTGTAGTATCTCTCGATTCAAATTTTATTAATGCAGACGCGTGGTATTTCCCAATTGGTTTTTCAGGTTCGTTGATGTTAGCAACCTCGTAGGTCGAGCCTCCATGTTTAGTTATTATAACATATGGACCATCACGCCTCGGTGCTAATTTCGCAGAAAATTGTTTTTCTTGATTACTGATTGGATGCGTTTCCACTAACACTAAGTCGCCTTTCTCATAGCCTGGGTCGGGACGTCTTTTAAGATTTGCCCTTTCCCTGTTTTTGTCTTGCATTATTTCTATATTATCTCTAGCGATTGTTAGAGTATTTGCTAATCGTTTTAACTCAGGCGTTATTTCTGGGATAAATTTCTCTGATTGCACTATTTCACTAAAGTTGTGTGCAATTTCAAATGGAGTTCTCATTTCTCTACCGAACGTCAGGTACGCAGCGGTGAATCCAGTGCTTTCAGTGTATGCTGTGTTCATTGAAAAACGTATGGCAGGCAAATTTTGTGGCCATAAATTATGCTTATCTCGAACCATGATTGCAATTTGATACTTTAAGTCCCTGTTTTTGCGCTCAACGATATTGGGTTCTGGGTGATAAACAGGACTTAGAAAATGCTTGATGTCTAAACAATATAGTACTTGTTGCATGACACCTGATATGAACTGGGTACCATTGTCACTGGTTATTCTTCGAGGTAACCCGTATCGCAGAAATACTTCGTTGATTAAAGTTAAGGCACATTGCTTTGCTGTCGCTTCCGTCAAAGCAAACAGTTCCACCCATCTTGAAGCTGTGTCTTCTATAATGAATATCCATTTTTCGCCTTTCGGACCTCTTGGTAGCGGTCCAAATAAATCGATGGATAGTACTTCAAATCTTTGATTTATGGCGGTGGATTGAAACAATCCACAGGGCTTTTGATTAGAGGGCTTGTATTTTTGACATTCCGTACATGTTTTTATGTATTTCGTGATATCCTTGCGCATCCCTTGCCAATAGAATTTGGTTTCAATTCGTTTCAAGGTTCTCTGTACTCCAAGATGGCCAGATATCGGTGAATCGTGGAATGCTTCCAATAACTTTGGGATTTCATGTTTGGGGACTAATAATTTGGCATTTTCATCCTCTTGATCGGGTATGAAGCGGTATAAGACTTTGTTGTGAAGTATATAGCCCCTTTTTGACCATTGAATGTAGTCTTTAGATGCTGACTCATCTTCTAAAGCTTTTATTATTTTCTTCAAGGCTTCATCTTTTTCCTGTTCTTCCCGTACATTTGTTTCGTTTCTCTGTGGTAGGTCTATGTCTACTTGACATATCTCACAGGACTCAGTATGTTCTTCACAAGGCGGTCTGGATAGACTGTCAGCTAAGATATTTGTTTTCCCTGGAGTGTACTTTATTTCGAAATTGTATGGTTGTAGTTGCAAAGCCCACCTAGCAAGGCGGCCTGTCGGCGACTTTAAGTTGAGCAACCATTTCAACGGTTGGTGGTCAGTGATTGTAATGAACTTGGTGCCTTCTATGTAACCTCGAAAGCGCGCCACTGCCCAAACAATAGCAAGAGCCTCTTTCTCTGTCACCGTGTAGTTTTGTTCAGCAGAATTTAACAGGCGACTGGCATACTCAATAGGGTGTTCGTCTTTACCCTCCCCCTGGAGTAAAGCTGCTCCGATAGCATAATTACTTGCATCAGTTTTAATAATGAATGGTGATTCAAAGTCAGCTTGTTTCAGTATTGGTGAAGTAGTCAGTGCCATTTTCAGTGTTTCATATGATTCTTGCTGTTCATTACTCCATTTCCATGCAACTTTCTTTTTGGTTAAATTTGTTAAAGGTCTCGCTAATTCAGCGAAATTCTGAATAAATCGTCTGTACCAAGACGCGGTTTGTAAGAATGAAATAAGTTGTTTCAGGTTCTTAGGTTGTGGTCTATCCACCATTGCGGTAATCTTTTCTGGATTCGTTTTAATTCCTTCTGGTACTATTAAATGACCCAGATATTTAATTTCTGTGCATCCAAATTTACACTTTTGTCTATTAGCTCTTAAATTGTAGCTTCTCAACTTTTCAAATACTTCACGAAGATCTTGCAGATGCTGGGCAAATGAACTTGACCTGATTATCAAGTCATCTAGGTAGCATAAGACGCATTCTGCACGTAGGCCTAGGATGAATTTATCCATTAATCTTTGGAAGGTTGCCGGAGCGTTACGTAATCCGAATGGCATACGTTTAAATTTGTACATACCAAATGGACAAATAAAATTTGTTTTCTCTTGATCGGCCTCATTTACTTTAATTTGCCAATATCCTGACTGTAAGTCAATCGTGGTCATGTACGGCATTGCTTTAGCTTGGTGGATCAAGTCATCGATGCGTGGCAACGGATATCTATCTGGGATGGTTATTTCATTTAGTTTCCTGTAGTCCACACATACCCTGACGCCATCTTTACCTTTTGGGACTAAAATGACTGGTGCTGACCAAGGTGAGTCGCATTCCTCGATAATATCGTTACAAATCATTTCATCTATTTTTACTTTGAGTTGTTGTTGTCTGACTGGGGACAACCTGTATGGTTTCACGGCTATGGGCGGGTGATCTCCTGTATCTATCTTATGTTCAGTATAAGTAGTAGGATTTCCCTCTTTAGAAAAAATATCGCTAAACTCAGTTAACAATTCATTAAATTTAGGTATTTCCTCAGTAGACAGTGAATGGCCCTCATGTGGTTGTAATAAAATATCAACAGAATAGAATGAAGTAGGATTTATTGGTATGTAATTAATACGTGGATCAACTTGAGCTGTGGTGTCCGCTGGTTCACGTGGACGTACTGGTCGCGGTGGTGTTGGCAACTTGATCAATTGCCAGCGTGGCTTCTTTGGTGATGACACGTCGCAGTTGTCCTCAGGCTGTGACGGAGGCGTAGCTTGCAACGGAGATAATAATTTTAATCCACGCGCCCAGAAGAGAAAATCAGGCAGAGTTTCTTCGTTACTGGCGGGCTCGTCGAAAGTCAATTGTTTTGCAGCCTTCAATGGAATGTGCGTAGCCGTATGTTCCTTTAGAGGTATTTTCTTCTGACTTTCCAACTGCAGGAACGAGAAAACCTCACTGGGTTTGTCAATAAAATGCCAAGTTCTTTGAGGTGGACTTAGCTCTATGCCTGCGTGTGCCAGGAAGTCTATCCCGAGCAATGTGCGGTTGTCTATGGCCTCAGGCATGACAGAAAAGGTAATTGATTTCACCCGTTTGCCAATAATGATGTCCGTTGTAGCTGTTCTAAGTAGTCTCATTTTTACCGAACCATCTGCGAGGGTTACTGTAGCCAACTTGTCCACAAACTGTACGCCTTTTCTTATCATTAGCTTGTACAAGTGCGCCCCAGCGACACTTGTTCGTGCTGCGGAGTCTAAGTGAGCGTAACCTGATTCACCCAAGATCTCGACTTCAATGGTGGGCAGTTTGGTATGATCTTCTCTCACCATTTCCAATGCATAAAAGGCTACCTCCTTGGGAGGAGTCTCTTTGTTACTACACGTAGGGCAGTTGCTGCGAAATACTCCCGGCGCCCCACAGCCATAACACTTCAGTGTCGGTTTAGCAACGTCACTCTCGCTGGAAACATTGCCCTTCAATTGTGCCAGGCGCTTACGGCACACATCTATAGTATGTCCCTTCTTGGCGCAAAACAGACATCTTGACACATTTCCTTTATTCACACTGCGTGTAGTGGACGTAGTGGGTTGTGAGGTAGATGTATTCGGCTTATCTACCTTATCCGTAGAGGTACTAGGCTTAAACTTCACTAAAGCCTCCTGATGTCGAGCTTTTTCTACCAACTCGGCAAATGTTTTTATGTCAGGGCGAGCTATCCGTTTCTTCAGTTCGATTTTCAGCAACCCGTAGACGAAATCTAGCTGCTCTTCTTCCTTGTGTCTCTTTGCTGGCAGCGCACCAAGTAAAAGGCGCTTACGGCATAGGAAATCGTCTATGCTTTCATCCTTCCCCTGTGGCGTCGCAAAGAATTCCAAGTATATATCGTGTGGCTGTTTTTGTGGTGAAAATGCGGCAGAGATTGCTTTGAGCGCCGCTGACCAGGTTTTAATTTCGGCACGAACTCCACGCCACCAATCACTTGCCTTTCCGGTTAATAATAATGGCAATCCTGTTAGGGCATCTTCATCACTTATCTGCTCCATCTCCTTGTACAACTTGACCCCATTGATAAACTCTTCGACTTTATTATAATCGTTTTCGCCATGAAAACGAATTGTGCATGGTACAAAGTTCTTCGTTGGCATCGTGGGAAGTCGTTTTAATAATTCCGCAAACTGGTCTTCCGACAAATGTATAGAGGACACTGATTGCAAATCCGCTACTGGATCAGTCCTTGTTTGTTTTGCTACTACCTTCTTTGTAGATGATGCGCCACCTACCGCATTATTTTGATCGTCGTTACCCATTGTTTACGTCGGGTACTTTTACAAAAATATATAGGGTAGATGCAATTTATTTCTCAATAGAGCGGGTAGTTATTCCGTTGGGCGCCAATGTAATGGTGGGTAGTAACGGAAACGCCCAATGTCATCAATACTTTTATTCGGGTTATTCTTATATACTTATAGGTATAGATACATTAATTGTTCATTCATAACTGGAACTTCCTAGCTACGTTAAGTCGTACAGTGGGTGGCAAGGTTGAACCCTCCACTGCCGATACAAATTACCCAGGGACAGTCTGTGAACCTATCGCCAAGGCACTAGCTAAGACCTAGGGTGAATATGGGAGAAGACTGCTAGAACGCTATCGAACTCCCAGACTCAGTGAGACTTGCCAGAGGACAGAGGGTTGTACCTATCGCTAAGGCAGTCGCTAGCTAAGTGAAGAATTACGGCGCGACGTCGGCTTTTATTCCGTCCGTTCGGGAATCTTCGTGCGCTCGACGATCTCCGTAGACGCTCGGCGCTCCTCGGCGGCCGCCCGATGTGACGAATCAGTGTGCGAGCGAGAAAGTATTCGAGTCCGCGCGCCGTTGGATTTGTATTGTTATAGTTATAGATTGAAATTGTTCTTTAACCCTTTAACTGCCCCTATTATTGTTATACTCCATATTTAGCTATAATTTGGTTGATTTAAAGGTTGGCGGTTAAAGGTTTCTTTTTATATTAGTGCATAAATTTAGTGCAGAGAGATGTAATGTAGGTAGTCATGATTATTGATAAATCCGCTATGTGGGTACTCTGTGTGTACCCACACACACTCCCCTTTAACTGCCCCTATTATTGTTATACTCCATATTTAGCTATAATTTGGTTGATTTAAAGGTTGGCGGTTAAAGGTTTCTTTTTATATTAGTGCATAAATTTAGTGCAGAGAGATGTAATGTAGGTAGTCATGATTATTGATAAATCCGCTATGTGGGTACTCTGTGTGTGTGTGTGGGTGTGTGTGTCTGTGTGTGTGTAATGATCGGTATAAAAATACTTAATATATTTTCACTCGATATAACAACAAAAAATATATTTTCGAAGTATATAATCGTTCATTGTATATAATAAACTTTTGGTATAATATTAAAATATCTATTATTGTTTAGTATAATGCATAGTTAATATAACACTTATTTTGCATAACATTCATACGGTATAATTCTCATTTGATATACAATAATAAACTTTTCTGGGTTGCAAAAAAAAAATAACCTCGAAGACTAAGTCTTCTAACCTAACCTATCCGAGTCGGATCTGCCCCGGAAGGTTTTGTTCGCTCGCTTCGCTCGCTCACTGCAGATTTAGTCCCCATTCGTTAGTAATTATGATCAAAACCAAATTTTATTTAGGAGCCAATATCTTGGTAATTATCAAGTTTTAAGAAAAGTAGCGTTATACTATAAGATAATTATACGAAATATGAATTAAACTAAAAGTATGTTATATGAAATATCATTATTTCAATTGATTATTATATAAAATAATAATTATATCATTTGTACATATATTATTTGTTGTTATATGATTCAATAATTATATCAAATGAGCGTTATTGCGACTAATATTATATCAAAAGTTGTTATAGCCTTCGTGACGCACCCTTTTGACCCACTCCCCAAACTACCCGCTAAGTTACTAAGCTAAGGGCTGATTTTTCAATCCTTAAATAAACCTATCTGTTCAGTCAAAAAAGGACAACACTAACATTTATTTGACAGGTACTGTTAACTGGGGATTGAAAAATCAGTCCTAAGTTAACTAAATACATTTTGTTGCAGCTGGGGGCTCGCTCACGCTCTGGTCTCGGGGTGTAGTGTCGGGTCTCGGGCGCTCGTGCTCGGTCAGGCTGGAGCGCCTGCTGGTGGACGCGGGGCGGCGCACCTGCCGGGTCGGGCGCCGCACGTACAAGCTGCACACCACGAGCGAGCCCGCCCATACACCCGCACCGACCCGATACGCCACGCTCTACCGATGTCACCATTGCGACAAACGTTTCACGAACAAGTCGGCTCTAGAGAAACATGTACACACTCACATGACAGCAAGTTCACAGACTTCAGCCCGCGATGACTTTAGTCTAGAACATAAACGAGGATTACACGGGAACGCTGACGATAAACCATTTCAGTGTAGCCACTGTGAGTACAGGTGCCGAAGGAAAAATAACTTACAGGCTCACATACTGAGGATACATACTGATGAAAATGAATATGAGTGTAACGACTGCGACTACAAATGCAAGGAAAAAGTTGCGTTACGGAGACACGTGATAATACAAGGAAAAAGTACAATACTCAAATGCAAGGAAAAAGTTGCGTTACGGAGACACGAGATGATACACACTGGTGAAAAGAATTATAAATGCAACTTCTGTAATTATAAATGCGTACGGAAATATGACTTACGTAGTCACGAGATGATACACACTGGTGTAAAGAATTTAAAATGCAATTTCTGTGATTATAAATGCAGACAGAAAGGTAACTTACGAGTGCACGAGATGATACACACTGGTGAAAAGAATTATAAATGCAATTTCTGTGATTATAAATGCAGACAGAAAGGTGACTTACGTAGACACGAGATGATACACACAGGTGAAAATAATTATAAATGCAACTTCTGTGATTATAAATGCAGACTGAAAGGTGACTTACGGAGACACGAGATGATACACACAGGTGAAAAGAATTATAAATGCTACTTCTGTGATTATAAATGCATACTGAAAGGTGACTTACGTAGACACGAGATAATACACACTGGTGAAAAGAATTATAAATGCAACTTCTGTGATTATAAATTCAGACGGAAACATGACTTACAGAGACACGAGATAATACACACTGGTGAAAAGAATTATAAATGCAATTTCTGTGATTATAAATGCAGACAGAAAGGTAACTTACGAGTGCACGAGATGATACACACTGGTGAAAAGAATTATAAATGCAATTTCTGTGATTATAAATGCAGACAGAAAGGTGACTTACGTAGACACGAGATAATACACACTGGTGAAAAGAATTATAAATGCAATTTCTGTGATTATAAATGCAGACAGAAAGGTTACTTACGAGTGCATGAGATGATACACACTGGTGAAAAGAATTAATTGAATTCTTATAGCTATTTTTAAAATGAATATTGTGATGGAGGTTAGATGGCGCTTTTATGTAAGTAACGTCGTCTCTAAAATGACTAATTAAATAGTTAGTACATTCGACACCGCGTACCCGACACTCGGGCACTCGTAAACTGTACTCAGATGCCGGCATACCCGGTAGGCGGGCAAGCATTGCTTCAGGGCTGCTACTGACAGGAAAGTTAGTATTAGACTTACTAACTTTTCTGTTAGTAGCAGCCCGGAAGCAATACTTTAATTTGGGAAATTGTAGTCTTTTTTCAAGACCGATAATCAAGGATCGGACAAACGCCCGTCATTTTGAAAACATAACCCTGTTCCGTGCAGTAGAGACTTCCTTATCTTACTATGTTAACATATTTTATTTAATATTATATTTTTTAATAACACAGACACAAAGTATCAATTTAGGAGATCCCAACTCTTTCTTACTTGTACAAGTGGTACATATCATGATTGTGACCAATAAACGTTTTAAGTAAAATAAATGAATATACGCGATAAACGTAATCCGTTTAAATAGTTTTATTTCATGAATAATTATCGCGGTAAACGAAGATGATATTATACACTCAATACATCGAAATTCAATATCAAAAATTCTAAATAATTTTTGGGTCACAAATTTACAATCATGGTGTGTACAGTCGACAAAAAAGTCTCTTTTACAGCTCACAAGTGCAAACACGCTGCAAACACGCTCATGCTGTCGCGTCACGCGACAGCATGAGCGTTCGTTGCAACCGAGTTTCTATGTGTATCGCGCATCCGTGGTAAGATGTTTGCACTTATGAGCTGTAAAGGAGACTTTTTTGTCGACTGTACAAGTAAATAGGAGTTGCGATCTCCTAAATACATACTTTGTGATAGTGTTATTAAAAAAATATCTTATTAAATAAAATAAGTTAACATTATAAGATAAGGAAGTCTCTACTGTAAGGAACAGTAGTTTATTGTTTGAATGTGAGTAATAATTATAAGGTTACAGTCATTAGTAGGTACAGATCGTCACAATCAACCATTATATGGCGTACAATATAAATTATGATTCTAATGGCATGTCATTGAATTTTAATACATACATATATTATACAATTCAAGTGGACAATTAAGGGACATAAATGATCAAAGTTTGTTTCTAAAAGTAATTGCCTGACCTTGCGGTTATCAATGACACGTCGCGGCTC
>JALPQI010008876.1:0-50319 GCA_025490895.1 Thaumatotibia leucotreta
TTTAATCAGGAAACAAAATATCCAAGCGTGACATAAACATTAAGATACGAAGTCTTCACGGTATAAAAGTTGTTCAAAGTTTGGATTGGAGCTATGCCCAAAAGAGGCGTTCATAAAGCGGTTTGTGCCGGCCACCCTCGGTATTGTCGATTTAGCACGCACCATAAGCGGCGCATTACGACCCGTCCTCGGTCCCTAGAGCCTTAACCTCTATTACTATTCATACGGTCTCGGGGGTGACCAGCCTCGTATAAAGTTTCTCCACACATGAAAAACAAATGACTACTTATCTTCCTTAGTTGGAATAAGTCAAGTAGGTTTGATAGTTCATGAATAATAAAGATAATGATAGCTGATATTCTGAATAAATATATGCTGAATAGTTTTTACTTCAGCATAGTACCTAATTTAAGTAGGTACATGAAACTTATAGAAGTTTTACAATAGTTTACTTAAACATCAAGAAAATGATTCGGTATATTAATTGGAATACCTACAGAAGATTTTTTAAATGATATTGTATAGTTCGTAAACTGGGCGTAACATTTCATACGAATAAATCCATAAAAAAATGATTAATACATAATGCTCCCTGGTTCGCCCACATAAAGAACTTAAAGTAATTATTTAGTCAGTTCGGTCACATAAACGTTATTGTTATTAACCAAAAATAGCCCATTAAATTTCGTTCGGAACATTACTAGCAGTCCATAAAAACTACCGAAATGCTAATTCAATTAAGTGAACTCAAATAAGTTAGGTCGAGGCGGCGCTTTCGAGCGGCGGAACCAATTCTTAATGACACATAGAGCCTTCGTCCATTTTCTACTCAATTTCCTTTTCATATTAGTTTAATCTAGAGGCAGGACTACTGGCGCCAAAAATTATGCCGCGACGGCCGTGTCGGGTGGCTAATCTGTTTAGCGTTGTTGTGGGGCGAACGGCTCCTTTGTGCGGTGAAAAAGGAAGAAATTTATGCGTTTCGGCGTCGTGTGTGCGTTTTTTGTGGGAATGTAATTAATAATTCAGCGGCAAAACTAACAGTGTTTTCGTTGTTGTTGGTGGCTTGTGATTGATGCGTCTCGGACGGGTTCAATTAGGTGCGCCGTGATCTATGTACCGATCCATTTGTACTCGTTGTCTAAGACCCGGTAATTACAAATATTACAATGGTATTTGATAATTGGTGGCGTCAACGGCAACTCTTGACGTAATTCCTATAATAGTGAAACACTTGTATCAAGCAATAAAAACCTGATAATTACTTTTAGTTTATGAATACAAGGAAATTTGTTATTATCTGTTAAAGTTGATGATAGCTCCGTATTAGATAAGGTGGCATGCAATTAAACGTTTGTTAGCTAAGTCTTAAGTGACTGGTGGCATAATGCCTAGATCTTACCAAATGTTGTAATTAGAAAAAGCAAGTAATTTTTGTAACTGACGTGTTATTTTTTTTAAACAAAACTACTTACCTAATGTCTGTAGAAAATAGTATGAAGGACATTTTTATCTTCAGTAGCGTAGTAGTATGTCTTAGAAAAAAATACTTCATATACAGTATGTAACAAAAATAGTGCCGATCCATTTATGGTCTATTCCGTAAAATATCTATCGTTTCTAATCAGAAAATGTGAGTAAGCCGAAGAGTATATTTTTCGGTTAGTAGCGAAAGTGTTAAAACTGAATTATGCTATTCAACGAACCAATAGTAGGTAATCTACGTATTTTTGCTACGCAAAGTAAGTACCTGTTAGACAGAGTTATTTAGCAAGTAGGTAAATTAATTATATTCAGAGTAAGTACCTACCTAAGTACAATATGATATCAATATATTCTTCATATTACTACTATTCCAAGGATTTTCATATTAAAGACTACATTAATCAGAAAATTCATTCGAAGAAATCAAAGACCTAGATTCTTTAAATCCTTGTGTCGCAAACCACACACCAAGTTGTTAGGCCTCATAATAAATTAATAATTGCTACTTCATCCGCTATAATAAATGCAGGAATGCAGACCTATAAAACCTGCGACTGTTAGTTTTCACGATTATATACAACACAATAGCGGTAGACATTAAATGTAAATAGTGCGACTCGTTCGTCCGGAAATGCTACAAATTGTTTTATAAAACAACGTAAGTGTTCTGAAATCGTTGCGTAACATACTGCCTTTTATTTAAATAGTACGCGAGTATGGTGGGTGCTGCGTGGGTCGTGGGTGCAGCTTCAGAGAGTCAATTCTTAAATGAATATTTTACGTGTCAGTATCAAATTAAATTGTATTGATTCATGATACTCTTTTCCACGAAATATGTATTGAAAATCAGTTGGATCAAACTTAAATTTGGATTAGATTAAAGCAAGAGTAATGCATGCATGGGTTGTATAAGTCTCGCTGCAGCATCAGGTGTAATAGAGCACCAAGCGGTGTTTGTTTTCTAATGACCTTTGAGTGGATTATTGATTTAAATAGAACAGCATCAGATTTTAATTAATGATGGTTTGCCATTTCCTACAGAGCACGGATCATCGGCAATTCATTGAACTAGGTATCATTGGTTCACTTAATTTCGGTAAGAGTATAAGCGATCCAAACTCATTTCGTATTATTGTGATCCTCAATGAATCAATATTATTTTTGTTACACTCTGTACAAAAACGGTCTCAAAAACAACCACCCTATAGCACTATCATTATGTATATTTATCTTGTACAGATTTGTTCGTAGATACTATATGTATACCTAATGGCGTTGAGGCATGAATCCAGGATTTTTTTTGAGTCTTGCCCGTTAAAGAGTTAAACAGTAAAACAAAAGATATGATATCAACAACGATAGAACTTTTTTTTCTTCTTTTGTTCAGTACACAGCTTAGTGGGCATTACCATCGATGTAGGCTTTTATTGACAGCGAATAATGAACCGTGAGTATAATTAGATATTTTTAAGAAATTCATGTCATACATCATACATACATCATCATTCATCAGCCTATCATAGTCCACTGCTGGACGTAGGCCTCTCCTATTGACTATGCGCATGGACGCATTAGGAGGTAAATGCCCATAATCGCCACGCTGGGCAAGCGGACTGGCGATCGCAGTAATGTGTCCACTATGATGACGCTGCTGCCCATCATCAATCTTTTATCAAATAATGGTCAGTGACACTTCAAACTTCACTTTCAAAGAAATTCATGTACATGATAAATCAATTAACGATAAAACTAGGTATCCCGGTCTAAAACCCTATGTAATAAAATCGTAACATAGATTTATACAAGCTGTTTACTTTGACCACAGTGGGCAACTTTTGATTTTCCGACTGACCCAAATTTTCTCTTGATAACATGCATCGTTAAATTGGACGTTAGATATATAATATAATTGATTGTATAGCTAATTTAAATATTTGTGAACTGTTAATATTATATGCATATTTATACCCATTTCCATAAAAACCCGCATGATTGTGCACTGTGCAGTCTGTATATGTAGGTACATGGACATTATTAGACATAAAGGCGTCAACTTTTTTTTACTAGCGACACAACCGGCTTCGCACAGGTGCAAATATTTCATATTCAATTTAAAAAACCAGCCAAACTCGTAATCCGTTGCTTAGTTTTAAAGATCTAAGAATACACAGGGATGCAAGCGACTTTGTTTTTCTAACAATGTAGTGATAAACATTCAAATTACAGAGTGTTTCGCAACATGTTATTTATCAGTTATTATGGTAATATTTCTACCACAGGGAAAAAACACCATCTTAGTTAATATTTTAACAATTAACTAAACAATTAATAAATATACGATGTACCTAAGGTTTTCCTATTTTGCTATAAACTTTTTTAATGATACAAAATTCTATTGTTGAGGTTATTTCCTATGAAGTCTAGTCTTTGTTGATTATTGATTTTCTTGATTATGGAAAATAATTGACAAAAGTATTGATAATCATATAAAATTGTTAAAAAAATAGGAATTTTAAACATACGGCTAACGTTCGTCCTTATTGTGTAACAAACTTTTAGGGAAATGCTTTTCAAACTAACTTGGCACTTCGAATTTCTACTAAAGTATATACGTAGGTAGGTAGCGAAAACAAAAAGCTCGCATCGTCAACTAGCAACAAAATAAAGCTAGTTGCAGTGCATTATTTAAATAGCGGAGGATACGAGTAATTCCGTGGAACTGGACAGAGTTAATTTGCCGCTTTGTACGTGAAAATACCGTTGTCCGCGGCGCAGCAGCCGAGCGGCAACATTTTAATTGACCACGCGATGTTGCGGCGTCCCGTCCGACTTTTTCTGCTCTCCTCAAATTGCTCTAAAGTACTTAATGAGTGATGCGTGCAATCGCCGTTTCCCCGTACGAGAGGTTGCTCGGTTGCTCTTATTTTACATAAATAGTTCAGTTCGAACTAATGCCGATTCTCGGTACTGTAATTGCGCCTGTGACAGGCTTCCGTCGCCTTCCGACGGTTAGCGACGCCAAACGCGCCAAATTATAGTTGTTGCGTGTTTAACACACGTCTAGTCGTATGAGCGTGTCGAGTGTGACATTTGGAGAGTGCAAGCCACTGGACCTCTTATAGGTACAAAAGCTTCAATAAGTGACACTGATTGCCTATTAGAATATCGAGTAAAACACAGTAATTTCAATTAAACATGAATAGTCAATTATTTTTAATACGATTTCAAATTCAAGGGCAAAAATGATTTTCAGTGTCACTGATATTATGATGTCTTCTACGTCCTATATTTGGCCATTCTTTTTATACGATTGACGCTTAATATATTTACCAATGAAACGCATGAACCACATTTTAATCTTATTTTATTTTAAATTATTCCCTCTTAAACTACAATTTCCATAAAATAAATTAACGTTGGTGATAATGAAGATGACTGGCCTGCCAAGTGTATAATCGCGCCATTTTTCGCGTTGTCAGTTTTCGGCCTGCCGGCTGAACTTTGCCTTCGCAAGGCTCGATACTGGCTAGACACGCGATGCAGAGGGCGGGTTAACTACTTACTAGGGCAACTAAATGGACAGAGCCATTGCTTACACTTTAATTGATTAATATTCGGGGAACTTAATTAACGACTAGGTATTTTTAATCAATAAGTTTGTTAGGCTAAATTGTAGGTACATAGTTGCTATTGGTGCCCAGGATAAACTTCCTGTAGGTAGTTATCTGATTAAGCTAAATAGGTAAATATTATGAATCATAAATACTTTATTTGCACAAAATATGGTATAGGAGTGGTACATACATAGTGTAATGATTCGGATTCAAATATTTTGTTAAGCGAAGACGTGCAAATTTTAATATTGTACTTCATTCATTAACATAATTTTCATTTTATTTTAGTGGTCATATTTTCTAAATAATACACGTATGTAGGTACTTATCTACTCAATAGGTACGACAAATTTTATTTGTTTATTTATGCCAACGCACAATGGCAAAAATCTCGATTTCTTAGAATTTTAATTTATAAAATCAGTGGTGTTTAATGGTTTTGCTTATATCGCTTACCTAAGCAATAGAAAAGTTAATAGATTTACCTCCATCAAATCAAGAAAGATAAGTACAAAACTACCTACAAAGAAAATTATCCTAAACCACAGACAATCATTTTTAAGGGTGGATATACGTACTAAAGTTGCAAATTAAGCTATTTATTCATTACAAGTATTTTCAGAATGAAGACAAGAGACAAAATAAATAATAATCTACGCCGGTTCTATCCCCACACCTCTGTCTTGAGAAGTATTCCCATCCTTTGTATGATTGTATTGTTAGCAAGGTATCCCAATACGGAACGTCGGGATGAAATTAAATTTAATGAATATACGCAAGTTTATCCGCTTCCATAATTTATTTCATAAATTCACTACGCTTCACATTGCTTCAAAATATCTACTTTACGTACTTAATTATAATTTGGCATACCTAAGATGTCCATCCATATACGCTCATCGACTCGAAAAGAGCTATGTCGTATCGGCATACGAAAGCTAAAAAAAGTATTAATTCGTCTTTAATTTTCTTGTGATTATCCAAAGTTGGAACTGTGTAAAATTACGCCATTCAGCAGGATGTGTGCATACCGGGTTAACTGTTTGAATAATACCTATGCCGTTACACTACAAACTCTGACTTTCCTAACAAAGTTGCATAACCAGTAGGTATACATATTTATAAACTTATCCGTATATTACATTTTGTTATACAAATACCTATTATATTTTACGGGCATTTCATTTAACTTGTATGAGGACATAAGCAGTACCTATGCTTTTTTGGAGGAGTATTTTTTATTTACTGACCAGATTTGCATGTATGAAAGGAAATAATATATATACAATCCACGTCTTTCCTATTGATTCATGTTAAACTATCTCTCTTTTTGAATCAGGCGATGCGAAAAAGAAAACACTTGTTCATAACTATGGTCAATTATAAACCATAGCTATGCAGACAAGGACCAACTTCAATTTTGTGATCAAACTAAAGCTCAAGTCAGATTGACAAAAACTATAAGTTGGTCGCTTTCTATCAATTTTTTTAGGAGATATTGTACATAATTATATTCTCAAAAAATCTATAGTTGTAGGTAATATCCGTATTTACTATTTCCTTAGTTTCAAACTAACCACTACCACAGAGTACCCTTTCGCATGAAAGGAGATAATGCATGCAGTCCTTTCCGGGACAAGACGCTTTGTCGTCAAGCATATTTTACGAGATAAATGGTGTTATTTCCATAAAACAGCCATTTGCTTTTTGCTAGGAGGCTGCGTCAAACGCGGCGCACGTGCGCGGACATTTCCGCGGCGTATCCGACGCACTCAGCGATGGATCCGATACGATTAATCATTACTTTAATGGCCGTAATTCTAAATGAATTGCTTGTGTATCTAAATAGAAAATACCGATCATTAAGCAGTCAGACGGTGTAATGAGCATGAAAAATGTAACAAATACGTTCACACAGGAATGCGAATCGGTGAAACAATAACAATGCAGTTCTGGATTTTAAAATTCTTCACTTCGCTCATGTTTCCATAGCTTCAAAGTTATGGAAACATGAGCGAAGTGAAGTCTTTAACGGGTGTTAAAGCCATAGCCATGGATGCGTAGAGTACTAGGGATTACCCATTGCTATACAACATAATGTGACTAATATACATGTGCGTTTCGTTCCGACTGATAAGGACTGCTACGCCATAGTCTACGACAATCGGTGATGTGTGCATATCGTGTAGGTATTATACGAGGATATATTTATATCACCTTAGGCACTTCAATCGCAGTTTTGTCTTTGTGAACATAGTTTTTACTCTGTAACGGAATTTCTTGACGTAAAGCAATACAATGACTAATACAATTATCTATACTATTTGATACGAGTATTTGACAATTTGGATTTATTATATTAATATCTAGTATTAGGCAGTTACTTTTCTCTATTGACATTTAAATGTATAATCACAGACAATCTGTTATATGTAATTTTGACCTACCCTCTATTTTGATATTTTAAATTTTATTATTTTCTAAGTATAAATTATCGAAGGTAGGGTACCTATGTTGACATTTTGTAGCTTTCATTTTATTTGTTTACTTTTGCATGCCTTTGGTCGAATGCACTGAAACTTTGTAACTTTAAGATCTTTTATGTACGTGTGTTCTAGCAAATAAAAAGTTTGAAGTTTGTCTTTGCGATAGACCGTCTGAAAATATTCTATGTTTATAGCTATGAAAAATATAGAATTTTGTACCATTATCTGTTACAATAAGGATAGTGAGAGGCTACACCGATGTGTGTAATTGTGCATTCAGACCAAACGAGCATTCGCTATTCTACTTAACCCCCTACTCTACGAAATTCGATCGTTACACAAAACGTGATTCGTTGATTTCGTAGAGTGGGGGATAGAATAGCGAATGCTCGTTTGATCTGAATGCACCTTTAGACGGATAAAGAAAAAAGAATAAGGAATATTTATTTCTGAAAACATAGCGTACCGATATTCCAGGGGTTCCCGCACTAGGCTACGCCTGTATCGCTGGTAACCAAGTACATTTATTTGAATAACTGAATTTGTTACAAATTGAAATCTTACATTAGGTAGCAAATTACTTAAACTAAGCTAGTAGGTACTATTACTAAGCTCAATATTTAGTCTAAAGTATCTTATCTAATATTGATTCTGTCTCAATGTAATTTTGAGAGTTTTTTTGTTTCTGCTTGAGTACAGTCCCTAAGATTACAAAGTTTGTTTACTGCATTGTATGTAGATACCCTGATGCGCTCTCCAAAACGTTTACCGAAAGCAGGCAGCATTAGCTTTGCCCGTGCGTCTCATCTCGCCCCGATGTTTCTACGCCATTGAACACGGCATGTCGTTTCCGCACTTCTGCGTGTATAACGACATTTATGCACTATGCACTTTTTACCATTAGTGTTTTCATTTTAATAGCTAGTTTATTTATTACGCACATTTAGATAATAAAGAGGAAATATTCTGTTCAAAATTACCCGAATATAAGCATACTATACCGTTGTACTTTTTTTATAAAATATCCCAAAAATTGTGAGCAATAAAACTGCACAATTAGAAATAGTTAGTCTTCAGTAAACACATTTTTTAAAGCAGTAGAGACATGTACCTATAGTTTTTTCCACGTACGTATGATTAATAGAGCTATGAAAATAATTAGTCATGCTATTTATAGCGCATAATATTCTTGTTACATGAACTACTACTACTAGTATTTACTATTATTTTCATACTGAACTATATTAACTATAAGCTGAACTCTAGCCCGAATGAATACAAACAAAACTTCGCGTTTAGCTTAGCTAACTATTTAGATATATAGACACGTTGACATTATATTCACTCGGCATACAGAGGCACTCCGTGTCACTATCTTTTGGGTAGTTTAACTTTTTATTTTAAATCTACTGCGGCATAAGTTTTGAATCCATAATTGAAGTAAATTGCGCTACGATAATGTATCAATTTAAAACGAACGTAAAACTATTTGTTTATTCATAAGCATCATATCATTAATTTAATTTACTATGAGAACCACAACATTTATCGTTTTTTCCTTGCACTTTTCATTCACAAGATCAAAGCGACGTTTGGTCTCGGTCGGATAAACCCGCGCCACGCTGAAATGCGCGGTGAACTCCGACTCGACGCGCAGGCGCAGCCTGTACCCTTACCATGCGCTGGCGGCGTGAGTTTATCGGATGCGCAATTTACCTTCTTTCCATCTCGCTAGCTCACACCAATAAGCGAGTCCAAGCGGGAGGGACAAAGTAAACTACGCAAACATTAACTTCTATATTTACAAGCGCTCATTAGGAACAATGAACGTCGAAAATTGTAAACGTGCATAAACGTCACATGCATAGGCGTCATTGGTGTAACAAAGATCGATGCCCGAACCCGAACTATATGATTTTCAGAGATCGGACAAATGTGCGTCATTGTTCGCAATAGTATAGACATGACTAGAAATTTGAATGAATGAATAACTACCGAATATTTTTTTTAAATTTTATGTCGAAGCTTTAACATGATTATTTACAAAGGTTTTCATAAATAGCTACCGGTGTCAAATAAGTATTTTTTTGAAAATGATTAATTATTAATCAATTTTGGAGTCATGTCCTTATTATTGCGAACAATGACGCACATTTGTCCGATCTCTGATGATTTTTGACGTTTGCGGTAGACTTATGGTAAAGACTGGCCGCGCCTCGAGCACGACGATTATAATTTCGAGCGCCGATCAGCTCGAAAATGAAGGCCCATAAATTTATTAGACATAGTGTCGGCCAACTCGCCTAGGGCTTGCATTATATAAAACATGTCAAGAATTAACCATTATCATAATAGGAATGTTTTACCCAGATACGATTAAGTTAAGGTTTATATCTTCTCGTGAATTATCCAGTTGTGCATACAAGGATGATAAGAATTATGTTTTAATCAAGACAAGAACTTTCCGTGTTGATATTTAAAATAAGTAGTTTATGTTCGGTTACCATCATATGTAGATCTACTCGTACAATAACTACAACGAAGTGAACAAGATATAGTTAGCCTTATAAATCGGAAAACGACTCTATTTTCTAGGCATTACAGTACATATCTCGTTATTTCAGAACGCCTATTGTATCCTATATTTAAATAGCTATTATTCAATATAAAACATGCCTATTAGTATTTACCTAATGTTAATAGTTCTACTTAAATAATGCGACGTACATAGCACTTGTATAACATATACGTACAAGTGCTATATACGTCTAAATAAATAAAAAAAGTGCATGTAATGTGTCGAAATAGGAGAATAAATGTCTTTACAGTTGATATTATTTACGTCTAGGTAAACTACAGTAATTTATGTAAAAAAATATGTTTAATACGCTGTTGGAAAGCTCTGATTTTTTAATATTTACCAGTTACCTACCAATTACATATATCTTTACGAGCGATTGGTAACTAAATATTAAGGTCCTGTACTTTCTAACTTTCTAGGTAGAATACCTAGTACTTGTAGGAAGTAGCCTATAGGTACCTAAGTACCCATGTTTGATGTATTAAAGTTGGAAATGATTGACTAGTCACGTCACCGATCGATCTCCGCAATTTCCAGATACGAGCTTCTGATTCTAAACAGAGATATCGCGCCCACGCTGGCCATGAGGGACGTATTAAAATGTAAATTTATTGCGCGATATTTTACATAAATTCAAATTGGCCGCTATATTTTGCTGGCCTTACATTACATCAGGTAATTATGGCGCACACAATTATTATAATTTTCTTATAAATACACCCATAAAGAAGTGCGAAAAAACAATTTCATAGCGTACCTCGACATTATTTATGGCTTTGGAGAAGATGAATGGTAAATTTAGATGTATGGATTCGACTGATTTGTTCGGTAGGTACCTGTAAATATTGGCTGGGAATTAGCGATTTCTCTTGAGTTCTTGTTGCTGAATTGCAAAGGCATTAATGTTCACGACTGCCTTGCTTTGTATGCGGGTATACTGATAAATATACGCATCGTATTATACTCGTAAGGTCCTAGGCAACATTTGAAAACAATTATCCTCAACCTACCTGTCCAAAAGCAGGGCGCCACAGACGTCCATTTTCTACGGCCGGTGTATTAATGATTTCAGATGTTGACCGCCGTCAGATCATTAAGTGCTACAGCAATTATAACGTAAACATCTGCGTCCATACAAGTGGTCACGAAATCCTGGCCTCGTCTCTAATCATCGGTGATTCATCTACGAAACAAAAATTAATTATACACTTTGTGCTCCAAAATCTTACCTGTATTCTTTTTAATTACAACCAGCGTTTAGTGATTTATCGTGGACACAGGTGTGGTAGGATAGATCGAAACTGAAATTGTTGAAAACTGAAACTGTACTGAATTGATTAGGAAACTCAAAGGCGCCGATCCAGGACTTCGTTCAGAGGGGGCACTGCCCTATGATATGACAGTATTTTATACCTATAACAGCACCCAGGCATACCAGTGGCAGGGGGGCAAGTGCCCCCCCCTGGATCCGCGCCTGTTAACGTATAACATCATTAGGTAGGTAAACTAAACTATGATTAGAGATGGCTTTGAAGGTAAAGGAGGCTTATTAATACTACCATAAAATAATCAGGTATTTTACTTACCTACCTTTTAATGTTCTATAGAAGACGTCTAGGTTTGTGTACATAATTTCAGTTCAATAATTACACATATAGTAGGCGGCGAACAATTTTAAGTTCCTAAATTTTCTGCGTTCGGCGTACGCGTGAAAGTGAACACCTTTATGATCTAGTTTTAATTAAATTCAATAAACCTGTAATTATGTCCTTTGCCCCATTTGTCCGGCTAAAATTATTCCTTGATTATAGGCCGCGGCTTTAAATCCGCTTTGTAGAATAAGTAAGTAACAAAATTGTCTGGTATATTCGTAGAACCTTGTGTACCAGAACTTAATTGTAAGGCGGTATTTTAAAATTTTAATCAAATAACACCTGAAATAAGCTTCAGTCCTTGTGTCTAATAGGTTTGTAATTAAAGGTAGTTATCATTTAAATGGCTTACCAGAGGTGTGTTGGCTTAGAGCTCGATACTTAAATTACTTTCCTATTCGGTTGTATATTCCATAAAAGAACCTTGTCATACTCCAATACTATATATTATGTGGGCTGCGTAATTGAAATTTTAATAGCAGCTCTAAAAAGGCAATATAAATAGAATTTTTGTTTAAATTGCATACTACTTTTACGACGATATTTACTGTTTAGTTCTAACAATCTTGGCATGCACAACATGTAATTAGAAATATTGGATTAAATAAACAAGCAACTCAAGATAGGTATGGACAATCTTTTATATAGCGATCTAGTTAGGTAATAAACACAAAGTTGGTACTTTAAACAGCGTGTTTCAGATATTATAATTTACGAAACGGGAGAGAATTACTTTCTCAAATATAATTATATTATATACTAGTCCTGCCCTAATACCTCCAACGTTTGAAGTATCACCTTGCACTCATAGTTCCAGAAATCCAGAGATAGACTTCGAACGTTTTTCGAACTACCCTGATCTAATCTTATTATTCTCTAGGACATCCGACACGATGTCACTTGGTTAAAACATTACACAAACAAATGCTAGAATGCATTAGGCACCATACTAGATCCAGTACAAAGGCAAGACTAAAATGTAGTTGAAAAGTTACGATATGAAAAACCTGGGCGCTTGTTGTGCTGCGTAGGTATACCTATCTCTTTTTTTTATTTTCATGAACATTACATTTTTTAATAGGGTATAATATAAAGTCATCAGTTTAGTTAAACAATGTACCGGAAACTACCTGCATGTGTCGTCACCAGAGACAAATTCAATCCAATCTGGCGCTGCGTCACCGCACCACGTCTTTACTCTCGACTTAATGTGACTTTTATTGCTTTCCACTTCCAATTCATCGCCGCCGTTCCCCTCTGTATACTGTAAACGGAATGTTTCAGCTCCTTTAGACGTCCAATGTGGCGCTATATTGCTACAGAGTTTGCGTTTGATTTATAAATATACCTATATTACCTATACGAAGGTATGCATTTGTGTCTGTGGGATGGCGCAGGAAAGTGAAATATGGAGATTTATATTACATGTAATATTTATGTGCAGTTACCATCATATACAATGTTATGATTCCTCTGCCACAAATTTATATGGAATGGAATTAAAAAAGAGCACTTTGCCGGCCTAGGCCTTATAATTAAGGCATTTAAGATTTGTATTAAATTACATTAACGACCTCTTATCCTAGTCGCACCTGAAACGTCATACTTCGCAGCCTATTATAGGTAGGGAACATAACAACAATATTTTATTGCATGTTTGAGAAAAGTATATTCTATTCACTTAAAAGTGACTCATATTAGACCGTATTGGACCCGAGCTGGGCCATTCGACAGTCCAGCTAACCTCAGTCTGGTCTAAGCAAAATAAACAAAAATTGATTCACAATTTAACTTATTGAAACTATAGGTATCTTTCATATCCGACAATTAAAACAGATAAAGGCAAAATTTAAAACCTTTTTGCTATGTCAACCAATACTGCTAATAGGTACCTACCTACTTCAGCAAATCCAAGCAAGCAAAACAAATCAACGGTAAAATCGCTTATCGATTTTCCTGTCGATACAACTGTCATTCTGAGTTACTTGAATAAAAAACCAATATGAATTCGCCACAAAATAAACAATGACTTAACCCCCAAGCCTATACAGGGGTAAATCAGCCATATGCTATGACAACTGTAATGGGGGCCGGCGGGAAATGACCGCCGCCATTTATCATGTGGCCACAAACGATATTTTCACGACACGAAAAAATAAGCCCTTACAGCGAAAGAAATAAAGGTGCTAATACTGTCCTGTTTGGCACAATTCAACAAACATGTGAAATGCAATATTTTACAGAAAGGGGAGCTTGCGGTCGTAATGATGAGCGAGTAATATTTGTCTTCCGGTCGGCATTAGGTAATGAACCGTAATAGGTTTATTAAGACTCGTCTCCGAATATACGCGGGTGTGAAAAACTTACACGGTCTGTAAGCAAGTCACTTCCGGCTTTTGGAATCGGATATTAAGCAAACTTGAGCATGAAGAAATATGACGCGATCCCGCTTAAGTACAGGGGAGCTACCGATCTCTTAGATGCAATTCAGTTTAGGCTTATTCGTTTTTGACAGTTATTCTATGGAACTGACATTGACATATCACGATTCAGTTTAAGTCCTAAACTGAATCGCATTAGTAGATCGTGGTAGCCACAAAGGACGTAAGGTGCTTGCGTGGTATGACTGGTGTGAAATAATAATCTATACGAAAGCTTTTGGTATTTTTTCCGCTGGCCATAACTGTACACACTTGTCACTTCAACTTATATTCTAAGGAATTCTACCAATCTGAAGAACTCATAGAGCTTTATAGTTTTAAATTAACACGGCTTAAAGTCGGATAAAGACGGGCGGCTACGACATCTTCATAAACCTAAGGACAGTCACCTGGGGGGCCGAGGGGCATTAGTCGTCAAAACGTATCTTAGGGATGATAATAGAAACAATTTTTTTTTATATATACATATTAGGTGAATTTACTTACAGCAAACACTGAAATTTTAAACTTCGAGCGACTTTTTGATGACAGGGATTTTTTTTTCGAAATTTTTAATTTATATTATTTGCGACGTTTCCCGTATGAATTCTTGGGGTCTAATCAAGATGATAATCGTATATGAAACGTCCATCGACGGAAAAACGTAATGCGTGGAAACTATCAACTGATACTAGTTACATACCTACCATACTTATACATTTTAGAATATTCAATAGTCGTTTCGAAGTAAGATTGTTTTAGCTAGGCCCACTCGTAGATATGGGAGCATAAGATGGCAACGGCCGGCAAGCGTTATTGTTTTGTTTCGCCAAGGTACCGGTTCTCGCGCAAGGCTGGTGAACAGTTCTTGGAAGATCTCCACTCCTTTACCACCTTAATTTACTGAAGCGCTTGTTTACATTTTAAAGGTACTTTGTAACATTATACTGTTATAGCGCTTATACTTACTACAAACAGCTGTAACGGAGTGTTTGAACATTGAAAATGAGTGCCTATTATCTGGATAATCTCTGGGCGAAAGTATGTTCAGCTTACATAAATTGCAAAATAGATTAAATAAGTATCTATGTGCATTTTTTTCCTTCACAGTGGAGTAGGTATTTATTGAAGCTCCTACTAGAGAAAATACGGGTGAATCAAACAATTTTAGAAGTTTCTATTTGTGGACTATTCTGTTTTAGTTGATAAAACTTATGTTTGTATTCAATATCCAAAAAAAACTTTAATTTTCGTCCAAGGAATTTTGGTAACTTTTTTTTTTCAAAAAATTATATGGCGTGAAACGACTTTCTTGTATGTATATATATACCTACAAATAATGCTTTTAATATGTAAGTAGTAGTAATGTAGCATGGCCAGAAATGATTTTTTGCTAAAACATTAGCATACTTACAAAATAAGTAATAGGTGCGTCAACTGGGTACTTACGAGGGCTGCCTTTTAAGTCGTGTCGTTTGCCAACCTCCCGCGATTTAAAAAAATAAACATATGGCATTTTCATCCTTTTGAATTTAGAACTCGAAAACAAAAAATGTTTTCAAATTGGTCGAATAGTTTTATTACAGCGTCTATTTAAAGGTGACAAGTCGGTTGTAAAAATGGAAATAACTAAGGAAAATTTGCATGCGATTATTTTCTACAACTTTAAAAGGGGATTATCGCGACTTCAGTGTTTTGAGGAGATCACTTCTGTGTTTAGTGATGCAGCACCGTGTCTTAGGACTGTAGAACGCCGGTATTTACAATTTCGACGTAGGCAGTCTAGCCTCAGTGACAAGCCCCGTAAAGGTCGTCCAAAAACCGCCATGACGCAAGAGAATATCGAAGCCGTGCGGCAGCTAGTACTCGAAGATCGTCATGTGACATGTGCGTCCGTGGGCATTTCAGTGACCACTTTCCAAAAAATCCTGCACGAAGAACTTGGCGTAAGAAAGTTGATCTCTCGTTGGATACCACATTTGCTTAGCGACGACCAAAAAGTTGCCCGTGTTAGTTGGTGTCGCAAAACTCTGCAGCGATTCAGCCGAGGCGAGTCAAAACATGTTTATGATATGGTTAGTGGTGACGAGTCTTGGGTATATGCTTACGATCCAGATTCTAAACAGCAGTCAACTGTTTGGGTCTTTCAGGATGAGCCAAAACCGACCAAAGTCATACGCTCGAGGAGCACTTCAAAAAAAATGGTGGCCTCGTTTGTGGCAAAGGGTAGTCACGTCGCCACTATTGTACTAGAAGATCGCAAGACGGTTACCGCTGACTGGTATACCACTGTTTGTTTGCCGCAAGTCATAACCGAATTTCGAAAAAACGACTCGACGCGTCGTATGATACTGCATCATGTCAATGCAAGTTCGCACACCGCCCGCCAAACAAAGATGTTTTTGAGCGCCCGAAATGTGGAAATTTTAGATCACCCACCTTACAGCCCTGACTTAAGCCCTAACGATTTTTTTACGTTCCCCAAAATTAAGCAGTCTTCGTGGTCAACGCTTCAGCTCACCTGAAGAAGCTGTTGACGCTTACAAATCGGCCATTTTGACTACCCCACATCGGAGTGGAATAAATATTTTAAAAACTGGTTTGAACGCATGCAAAAGTGTATTAAACATCGCGGAGAATTCTTCGAAAAACAATAAATGGTAATAATCTATAAAATTGTCTATACTTATTTCAAACGACACAACTTAAAAGGCAAGATATTTATTCTTCCTGAAAGAGCTCCTGCTTTGAAAAGAATGACAAACATATTCTATGAAGGCTCAGGTTTATACAGGGTGGAAAGGGACGACGTTCCTTCCCGCTACCGACCGAGTCTACCAACCATTACGATGAACTTTCAGTATGGGACCAACATCGAAATTTTCCATGTACGCTTTCGATGTTGGTCCCATACTGAAAGTTCATCGTAATGGTTGGTAGACTTTGCCGGTAGCGGGAAGGAACGTCGTCCCTTTCCACCCTGTATAAAAATAAGTGGTCGTCGTTGGTGGTGAAGTAAGTGGTACACATATTTTATAAATATTCTTGAGGAATGAGGATATATCCTTTAGGTACTTGTTTACTTTACGTACTTATTATTATTGGTAAAATTATATAATTATATTAAGTATTTGTAATCATTTTACGCTGGATAACTTGATGAATAGCTAGCTAAATATATTCTTCTGTATCTACATAATTTTATGTTCAAGTTATTGTAAGGTATTGTACGAAAAATGCTTATAACACACTGTGCACATAACATCAATTTTAGTCCAGTTTTCGGTTCACCGCAGACAATGTCTAAAACATGACTCTGTGCAGCGCCAGTCCTTGCTCGCTCGCAGCAATTTTCGCTCCCCCACTCCCAGCGCGCCCTGCTCAGCTGAGAGCGAATTAATTTTCGCCACAATTACCCGCTCGCGTTACTAATTGAGACATCAAAGACTCCGCGACAGACAGACGACTCACAATTCAGTGCAATACGAGTTTATTGTTACACTTTTTATCAAAGCACAAAATGTTAAACAACGCAATTTATCTTAAAGGAAACATGGCAACCTACGCCCAATCTTTTGATTCTTGGATGCTAAATAATGACGATTTTGACGTTTCAGATTTATTGTCTTCAAAGTGCTCAAAATATAATTTAAGTACGTTAAAGTTTGATGCGTTGTATTCGCACAAACATTTTTATTTATTAGTCACGTTGTACTCGTTCTGTTTCGCACAAGCGTGCGCCCGCGGCGGCCGGGTACCGGTCAACCGACCGCAATATGGGGTCACCTGATAATGCCTGCGTAATTACGCCACCATTACCTCCCCGCCGAGCTTGTTGCCAGCACAAACACCACACTCCTAGTTACACGATCAAATGTCTCGGACGTGACTCGGAATACCGATGCCGCCACTACAAGACGCATTATCTAGATTCGAAATAAATTATCCGCAAGCGCGACCACTGGGTGCCTTTATAGCGTACCTCAAGGGCAAATGCAAAGCTGGACCATGGAACAGCTGCGTAATTATACGTGCCAGAGAAACCAATAGCGGTAGATTGAGACATGTCAAACCGCCTTGAAGGTTGTCTAGTATTGTTATCAGATTAAGCAAACTAGGCTAGCTCTAATTCGATAAAAATAAAATATAAAGGACGTTAAATAGGTTTGCTAAAGTTTTCAACGTTTATTCGAATAGCGATGTGTGTTGAACTTGTATCAGGAAGGTCGCCAATTATCCGGTAAACACCGGCTGGCAGTGAGCGGCAGGTCGCAGGAAGGACGAAGCGGATGCTACTCTTGGCCGGGAACAATCGATCGCGCTCTCCCGCGGTCTACAATTTGCTCAGTGGCAGCTCCTCTGGCAATTTGTGTCCGTCGCCTTCGCCTGCCGTTACTCGGTAAACGCTACTGGAATATGTAGCCTGTGGTCGAGATCCCAGTTTTAAACGCACAGTCGTCCGGAGTGAGATACATGCTAATTATGGGTAATTTTCAAAATCGATCGTCGAGCTTTTACTGACTGTGGCTTCCTGCGTTCGCTCATTCTCGAGATATCGTAAGCAAACATGCAGCGAATACAGCTTTGTTGTATTTAAATAACTACTATGTATATGTATAGGGTACAAGTGTGCACGTATTTGTGGTTGCAGCCACAATACACGCCACGTACCTACCTTGTTCTTGAATGAAGTTGGGTTACGTTTATTAAACTTCGTTATAAGTGAGGTATATGTAACAACGACGCGTATTATAGCAAAGGCAATAGAAGTTCTTAAGTTGTAAGAAGGGCGCACAGAAGTTTCCTTTGGCTACCATTTAATAAAGGTATCATCGAGGTATCGAACGATTGATCTGATGAGTGGTTGCGCAACGGCGCGCGCGCAGTTAGGCCGCATTATCGGCCGATCGATAGCTTCTAGATTGCATCTCAATAATCCTCGTTGAAGATATCGCTCGAGATTGCGCAGTGAGCGTGCTCCTAGCTGCTTCTTATACGCCTTCCGGGATTCTACATATGTGACATCCATGTAATAGTAACGACTTAATATGAGAAAACGAGATCTCTGAAAGATACATTTGCATGCAATTTTGAAAGCGACGAGAGCATTTCAAGAGAATGTCTCTCACGAAATACTTTCTACTTGAATCGAAGTAACAGTCAAATTGTTTGAACTTGTTGTTTGTCACGTAATGTGACTGGTTGGGTCTGAACCCAATGATTATTATTATCTTAGCATCTTTAGAAGTAGAAGAAGATTGGGGTTATGTAAAGGACATCTTGTCCCCATTGATGATTAATTTAACGAAAATGCTAGGTACTTACTTGAGACCGTGTTACTTTAGAGGCCGTGTTTTGTATTATGCATGCACATCTTTTTCAATTTTAAGATAACAATACCGTTCATCTTTTCCTGTTTCAGTCAGTGACAATACGAGTGTGTAAGTAACCAGGGTGTTGGTTAAAATTATGTAAACTTCATATCGTAAATTGTAAGCATTATGGTGTGTTTGCTTGTTTCAACGAAAAGTTATAAGTATCACAGTTTCGGATTCTTCACTTGAGGAGTTGGTGAATTCGGTGCTCTTTATAAGAGGTGAGGTTAGCCGAGGTTTTATACTAATCTTAATAATAGCGTAGCCGGATTTAGAAAAGATATTATGCACTGCCGATGCCGTTGTCGAGTGCGGCGGTGACCGTCGGGACACGGTAATTGATGACGTCGCGGGCAAGCGGTGTCCGCCCATTTTCCGTCAATTTTCGTCACTTGAGTGATGGCACCGCGTCCCGCCCATTGCCCCCCACCCCCTCTCCCCCGAGACGCCCAGAGACGGCACGCGCCGTGCTAAATTTAAATGGGATGAACTTGTAGCGGGCGGCCGCCGCCGTGGAATGTGAACGGCGTGACACGTTAATCATACATTTGTGACAGATACACTTTGGAAGATGTCGTATGCCCATCTAGAAAATTGGCCATTGAACTCTCTTTGTGTGGCGTGGCTACTTTCAAATTTGTCATTTCCTTTACTTAATATTCCACTAAATGATGTTGATCGTCCATCATAAATATTAAAACAGCAGTAAGTTTCAAGCCTGTAAGTAATGCATTCCTTGCTAATTATCCCCTGAAGGGAGAGCAAAATGCAAAGTCGACAATACAGACAAAGAGGCTGTCTAACCTCCCCTGTCCGCAGACAATTGCCATGGGGTATAAATAAGCCGGGGGCACTTAATGAACACGTAAACCGAGAGTGGCAAAGATAGACCCAGGAGATGGCCCGTTGTCATGGTAACTCGTAGATAAACGCCATAGGAACCTGTAGGTACCTACCTACATAGAATTTTAAACGGCTAGTTGTGTTCGTCTTAATTTATAATCACATTCTTGTGACATAGTAAGCCACTACTCAACTTGACTATTTTGTATTTAATAGCTAGCGAAATAAATATGTAGCCTATGTTTCTACACGGTAAAAACGTCAGCGACGAAGCCTGTAGACTTATGATGGTACCGCGTCTAATCGTTTGTCGGTGTTGCCGTCACGTTCTAACAAGGATGTAAGTGCGAAAGTGACGCGTAGCACGATAAATGGATAAAACGGGACCATCATAAGCCACCTAGTTTGAGTTGTTGACGAACAGAAGGTTGCACAGACATCGAACTGGGACCAGAACTCCCAGAGCGTCCAGCACTGGCATATCTAAGCTTTCACTATCAGAAATGTGGAAGGTCCTGTCGGTCGCGCATTGCTCTCCACAGACACCAGAAACGTTGCCTTGCCTTTTTAATAGACACAGAGGCAAAATGATTGATAACATGTTTTTAAAAATACCTATTATCATATAAAATCTCACTTTATCACATCACAGTCAGCGCTATGTATATGTATACCCAGGTGATGGGTATCCTACCTTTTCGCATAATTTAATTTTGCCGAAAATCAATTGTCAACCAAGTTTTCGCAGAAGACTTCACTTGGCATACCAAAATTTCACTTTACCAACTTTCCGTAACTTCATTTGGCAACTGATTGACTGACAACAACACGTTAGGTATGGTTAAGTTGGAATATGATATTATGGGAAAGAAACGTCTGCGAAAAATTGGGTTGCCATGTGATGATTCTGCCAAATTAAACTACGGGAATAATAGTTTGGGAAGTGATAATTTGCCACCAAATTTTCGGCACATATTAGTAAAAATCACCTAGGTGTGTTGTCCATTGTCATCATGAAGTCATGAACAGTCAAAAAACAACGTCGAATAGCGTATTATCAAATCGCGGCTTGTTTCATAACTCTTCTGTACTGTTTCTTAATGCGGACTTCAATCAGTGGTCAATTAATATGAGTTCTAAAAGCGTTCTCATGACGCGCGTTTTTGCCACCGCAGGCGCGGCCAGCAAGTCGGTCGCTGATGAGCGGCGGCATGCGATGGCGATGGCGCACGTGTGCTTGTCTATTAAACTGTCCGTCAAATTCCGTGTGGCCGGTCGGTGATTATTAAAGATTTACAAAGGTGAGTTCTTTCTCTATCGCCGAAAATTCGTAAGAAAAACATTATTATCCTATGTGTTTGGTTACTTGATTGTTTTAACTTTTGAAAACAAAGCACAAGATCGTATCTATCTAATCAAGCGAACTCCGAGGAAATTCACACTTGCATTTCTCAAAATGTTTGTTCATTTGGATCAAGTCTTCGATATTGATAAAAATTGGTAGGCTCGTAGACTCAATGACGCTGAGCAAGACAAATCCACCACATTTCCCAAAATATCCCAGGAAGTTTGTATGGAATTTTCCTTTTTTGCTACCAGATTGGAAATCCTATGCATTATTGGCAACAAAAAAGGAACGTGTCACACAAATATTTTGGGAAATTTTGGGGAATCTGGTGAATCTTGCTCAGAATCATTAACTTCCGAGGACGTGCTCCAAGTGTACAAACTTTTTTAGAAATGCTAAACAAATGAAAGAAAACATAACAGGATTAGGTAGGCCAATCGTAAGGTAACGGTGATATACCTACGGTGAAATAAGCTTGGGAAGATAAGCTTAGAAAACGATGGTTTTCTGTGTAATTTTTAAAAAAGTGTTTCATTATTTTTCCTTACTTCCCAATTTCATGAAGAGCAATAATAAAAAAATTACCAGATCCATGCACTTCTATGTTTATATCAAATATTTTGAATAATCTTTTTTGCTTGAAAAAAGAGCTTGGAATTGTGAGTTTTAAGGCAGTAATTTATTTAATTTCTATAAGTGCATCTACATCGATCGTGTCCCGACAGTAGGACCGACGGTGATCAAACAGAATAAAAATTATATCATGACTACGTAATTGCTTTTGACAGACCATTACCTGATTTCGTAACTGCAGCAACTCGCATAGAAGCTACAATTACGTGCATTCTACAATTGCACGCTGCTGATGAATAATTGAAGGTATCATAACGTCTTTACATAAGTTCATTAGAGGTAAACGGATACTCGCACAAAGTGAACGTTTGTGCACGCGACGTTTGTGATTTATAGATGCGTCTGGATGATCTGTATAGTTACTAACAATAGTATTTTTCATCACACTTGCTGTCTAAGCGCTCCATTGCTTGCGCGCGTAGCGGGAGTAATAGAAAAGTGAAATTCCCTAGGGAGTAACATAAATGTCAGTACGTCATTTAATAATATTATGTCTTAAAACTTATTTTTTGGTTGGCAAGTGTGATCAAAAACATTGTATGCATCACGGTCGGTAAGCGGAATACTAACTCTGACTAACGGCGTCGGGCTTCTAACACTCTCGTTAGTAATTCCGTACTTACCTCCCTTGATGCACAATGTACTATTTCCTAACTAGTGCGGAAAAGTAAGCTATGCTCACGCTTCGCCTGCGTAAATTCCTCTTTTTGAGGCACTTGCTTGTTATGAAAAAAGTCGTTCGATACACGTGTAAAAACTACTTTTTAACTCAGGTGATTGTCATCCTCGTTTCACTCGGGCTCCAACGTTCACCCTCGTCAAAAAAAAATTTCTTGCACTTGCATCGAAATGTACTATTGTACAATAAAGGCCGTAATATGTCAACGGTTTTAATAATTACTGCTAAATAAAAGTTGGCACATCATGCCACATACCTATATCCGTCAAATATTTGAATTTGTGTAGGATAGGTTCATTTAATCTGTCTGTTGTGTATGCTGTCTTATACCTATAGAATGCGGAGTGCGTGAGCTCGACTCGCACTTGGCCGGTTTTTCTTTACAATAAGGTTGCGAAAACTTAACACTCCCGTCCGTTTAATTTTCCTCGTAGGATATCGCATTACCTAGGACAAAAAGCTCGGTGTGTAGAATGATGTGGCACAGAGACAAAGCGTGATATCACCGCGAGCCGGTTGACGCAAGCTGTAAATCGCGCGGGGGCGTGGCCAATCGATACAGCGCGCGATAGCGAGCTATGTGATTTACCTTCCAAATAATAAAGTAACATCCAAGAATCGAACGCTGTTATCGATTATTAATTTTATAATTAACTTTGTGAGATTATAGCCAGTTAATAGACTTTAAAATTTAATGTCAGTCAATGACCGTTCGTAAAAAGCTTTGAAAGTTGCGGTATCCGAAAAAGTGCTAAAGAAGCATAGGGTCGTAGCGGCCGGCGTCATGCTGCCTACACACGACGGAAACGCTCCGCTCATGAATTATTCAAAAGCGAAGGCAAATACAAATAAATAGGCACGAAATAAATACAAACAGGCTGAATGGAGCCACGGCGGTGGGCGGGGCCACGCGACATAAATATCGACTGCGCTGTCATAAGAGCAGCGGATACCTATCTCTGGTTATTTTGGACTTGCTTCAACCGATTTCGAGGCAAGTCACACCTAACTAATAGCGCACTTGCTACACTCGTCTAATATCTACAATACTAATTTACATCTGTGGGCTACCATGATCTCTTATATGCGATTCCGTTGAGGTTTAGCTTGTCCGTTTTAGACAGTTATACAATTTATACATCGCGACGCAATTCAGATTAAATCTCAAACTGTACTCGTAGATCGTAGTACCCTGGGTGCGTAGACAAGTTGCCAATCGCTAACGCTTAATCGTCAATCGTAAACGATTATATAACTAATATTAAAGAGTGACAGGGAGGGAAAACTACGATACGCAACTTAGCGCTAGCGATTGGCAACTTGGCTAAGCCTGGACCCTTCATTTAGGTATTACCTACTTAGTAATAATGTACGTGACATAGTCCTGCTACGTACTTATTATTTACAGTTATTTACCAATTCAGATTAAGAACTGATTTGGGTACGGTCGGCTCCAATAAATAATATGTATACGGTTTTGATCCTTATGCATTTGATATACGTTCCGAATTGTATACATATTATTAGACGTGACTGTAGGTACAAGTTTGCTTGGATAATCGGTAAGTACTGGCAAGTATAATATTTCATCCCTGTTACACAGGTCCATCTACAGATATTATGGTATGACACTAAATCAAGGAGACAACCCTTTTAATAGTACACCAAACGAAGGAAACTCAGAGGAAAAAACTCGTGTATAAGCGAATTTTGGCATAGTTGTAGTGAATGGTGTTTTAAACCACATACTAAAAGTACTGGTGGTTAGGGGTGGAGCTAACGGGGGGAGGGGGGTGTAAAGGTCCTTATTTTTAATTTTTCGTAAATAACTCGTAAACCGTGGCTTATAGCAAAAAACGGTCTAGTACATAAGTAATCTACATAAAATTCTCTACAAAAATGGTAGACGCATGTTTCCTCTGGGATCAATATGTTATGAGATAAGAAAGCACGAAGATGGACACAATAGAAATAAACACATTTGTTTAAGTAGGTATGGCACATACAGAATGCTCGCGAGCATTCCAAAAGATTTGAATGCTCAATTCCTGACCATATTTAGAGTCTTTAATGTTATATAAAATTTCCTGGATTCGGCTTGGTTTCAGAGATAATCAACCGTTTTTTCTAAATAAGTTTTTCGACGTTACTCGTCATAAAACTTCTTTTTGATTACAATGCTACCACAATGTGTTTTAATATTACCACACCTTTTGCCTGGCAATCAAAAAATGGGAATAAAATTGACGAAATAACCAGTCCCTAAAAAAAATATTAAAATAAATAATTTTTTACAAATTGTTGTTATGATAAAAAGTACTGGAAATGTCAAAAAGTATTCAAAAAGTCTAAAATAAAAGAGAAAATAATTTTTTTTTTTTTTGGTGGTATTTGACATTAGGTCTCATAATATTTTTTGTTTATTTTGATATCTGGAATGCATACTTAAAATTTTTTGGAATGCTCACGCCCGGGCGCGCCCTGTATGCTTATTTGTAAAAACAAAATTCCTAATTATCTTCTAAACCTAAAATATTCTCATAATCATCGTCAAAAGATTTTTACTATGCATTCTAAACATCAAAACAAACAAAAATTATTATGAGACCTAATGTCAAATACCACCAAAAAAAAATTTTTTTTTTTCTTTTTTTTTTTAGACTTTTTGCATACTTTTTAACATTTCCAGTACTTTGTATCACAACAACAATTCGTTGAAATTATTTATTTTAATATTTTTTTTAGGGACTGGTTATTTCGTCAATTTTATTCCCATTTTTTGATTGCCAGGCAAAAGGTGTGGTAATATTAAAACACATTGTGGTAGCATTGTAATCAAAAAGAAGTTTTATGTTGAGTTACGTCGAAAAACTTATTTCGAAAAAAAGGTTGATTATCTCTGAAACCAAGCCGAATCCAGGAAATTTTATATAACATTAAAGACTCTAAATATGGTCAGGAATTGAGCATTGAAATCTTTTGGAATGCTCGCGAGCATTCTGTATGTGCTATACCTACTTAAACAAATGCGTTTATTTTTATTGTGTCCAACTTCGTGCTTTCTTATCTCATGACGTATTGATCCCAGAGGAAACGTGCGTATACCATTTTTGTAGAGAATTTTATGTAGATTACTTATGTACTAGACCGTTTTTTGCTATAAGCCACGGTTTACGAGTTATTTACGAAAAATTAAAAATAAGGACCTTTACACCCCCCCTCCCCCCGTTAGCTCCACCCCTAACCACCAGTACTTTTAGTATGTGGTTTAAAACACCATTCCGTACAACTATTCCAAAATTCGCTTATACACGAGTTATTTCCCCCGACAGGCAACTTTTGGTCTTCTTTAGGTGGGCTATAAATTAGGTATTCATATCAACATCACAGCCAAATGTGTATCACCGAACTAACAACTACTACTGACAAGTTCATAACACGGAATAAACTTTTTCCTTCGAATGAAACGTTGATCACGATTTTTGCCTTTCATCGACAATGTACTTAATATTGAAGCGTATCTTACGTCGCGTGACCAGCCTGTAAATAATTCACTTCCGAAATTGGAATATTAAAACTGTTATTCAGAGCATTCTCTCCACTTAACTTCGGTGGAGAATCGTTCGGTACATTAATGTCTCGAACGATTCTTCTGTCTACATACCTACCTACTTGCTTATAATATTTTCGGATATCAAACTATAATCCTTTAATATATAATGCATAAAATTTGACCTAAATATAATATCTACCTAATACATAAAAAAACCGGTTGTCCAGCGCCTAGGTGATGCTAGTACGACCTGAAATTGCGTGTATCCTTTTTTCTTCGCTTGTAGAAAAACACTTTAAGGGAACATTTTCAGTCAACATTAAACAAATTATATCCACGTGTGTTCTAACTTTTGTAACGATCCCAACAAGCTTGACCTTTCCATATTTTACGATTATCTATTGTATGATAGAGTAGTGAATGACAATGACAAGGATTAATGATTTAATCGTATTATGGGTATAAAAATGCGCTGACATATTTACATAAAGCAGCTGCATCGAGTGATAGGAACATGGAAACATTATATATGCAATATTTATCTTTACCGCGCGCATGCCGCGTGCCCGCACTCGCGCACCGAGCATCTCTTTAAATTACGTGCAATTTATTGCCGAAGGGCCACATTAACTTAACATGTAATCATTTACAAACAATTATTTCATTAAATTATTACAAGCTGTGTCACAAAATTCCATTGCGCATAGGCTCTCGCGCATCGTCCGTCATGAATACTAAATACTCAACCGAGTTTAATCCAAAAGGCTTATGTGTAGGAAATATTGCGTAAACATACGACTTTTGAAATCGATGGATATGTCGGCGCCTAGCACGTAGAAGTTCGTGTCGGTCTTTACCTAGATGATGTCTGATGCTAAACAAGTGCTTAGCCCATGAAACTGCTCAGAGAAAATTTGATGCTATACGCCTACCACAATGACTGCCATTAAAATTAAACATCGGCCTCCATAGTCATATAAATGATATGTATGGTCGCATGCGGCGCTTGCTATTATTAGGGAATAAAAGTAATTCTCAGGTAATTTACGGAACATAAAATTTTAATTGAAACCTCGGTTCAATTTTGCTTCAACCGGGGTAAGAGTCGCCCACTTGTCCGCTGCTCGTAAATTGCGTGAATCGCCATAAATTGCACAAAATCACCAATTACAAGGATAATGTCGGGCGGGAGCGCTGCGTTTGCGCACGTCTTCGCCGAGCGTCATAGCGCCGGAGTCACAACATTGCCCGTACCCATACGGCGTTGGGACAGGCATATCAATGGACTCATAGGTAACCTAAAATTAGTAAAATATCTCAGGATATTTAGTATCATGCGGATATTTAATACCTATAGTGTCATGTCATGATTTCAATATTATCTTATCTGTGATGGCCAAACAACGACCTTTGGCCAAATAATTCACAATATTGTACTACTTAAGTACTTACTGATAGAGATTACTTTACATAGAATAATGTGGTAAATGAAGTCAAAAATGACAGATGTTGTGTATGTTCAGTTTAATAGTTCATAATTAGGATTTAACCATAAACATTTATAATGTCTTTGGAAACCTCACCGGAGTAGGTCTGTATCTGCGGAATCACTTCAGGGGATGACTCATACTAGACTATTATGGGACTCCGGTCAGACATGATTTTTATTTATGTAAAAAAGGAAATGTGGAATGGGTCGGCCCAGACCCAGTACGATCTAATAAGAATAATCTCTTAAGATAGATATTCATAAAATTACTATAATGAATACTTTACTTTATAATTATATACACTCGGTGTCCAATAATACGGGTCAAGTAGTTGGATTCGATGAAAAAATCAGGGAAATTCCAATACAATAGGATATTAAATTCACCATTTATCCTGCAAGTATATAATTTTTACAGTATTTTCCATGAAATTTTATACTCGACCCGTATTCTTTGACCTAGAGTGTACTTATGGTATAGATATTAAATAATGGCTTGTGACGGATGCGTCACTAGGCACTCCAATGGGTTAATTGTTTTTATATTGAATAGGTACATATTTGATATCAGCAAACTCTAGTAAAAAAATATAAAATAGTCGTCGATTCATAAGACACGTCCTTACACTAACACCGTGGGAAAAGGAATGAGCATGGCGAATTCCACAAGTGCGTGAATCGCAATAAATAGCAGTGATCGTCAATTATCTTCGTTACCACGAACTCGATAAGTTACCCAGACTAATCTAACACGATTTTACACAACTTTCATTATATCTAACGGGTAATAAGTTTTTGTTAGGGGCAGCATCCAATAATTTGTAGCAGTCAATTAAGTCAATTACGTCTTTGTAACACCATAGATAATAACGTTATTATTGTATGTACCTATACAAATACGATGGTGGATCGAGAACCATGTACTTGTAAAATGTTCAAAACGTCGGAATGAGGTGAAAGGTAATTAATATACGCGAGTTTATCCGTTTTCACAGTTTTATTTCATGTTTAATCCTCGCAGTAACCGAAGAAAAAAATATTAGTATTTTTTTCTCCTAGCCTATATTGGTGCCCCACTGCTGGGCAAAGGCCTCTCCCCTGGATCTCCATGACTCCCGATTTTGTGCTTCCTCTTGCCAGTTGTCTAGGAACAACTCCATATCATCCCGCCATCTCCGTCTGGGCCTGCCACGTCCGCGTCGCTGTACCAGCACCCACTTTGTGGCTATGCTAGTTAGCCCACCTATCAGGTTGCATGCGGTATACATGGCCAGCCCAGTCCCACTTGAGCCTAGCGGTTTTTTTGCCGACGTCAACAATTTGCGTTTTGCGTTTTTCGCGTTTTGTATAAAATATAGTAGTATAAAATTAAAAAAAAAAACCGTAAACTTAAAATGACCTAAAACAGTCACAGTCAAAAAAACACTAACCTAACCTAACCCACTTTGCTATAGCAGTGAAATACAGATGAGATCGTAATTCTAAGCTAAGTAACCTAACATATTTTGCCATAGCAGTAAATTAATGATGAGGTCCCAGTTCTAATGTAACCTAACCCATTTTGCCATAGCAGTGAATCACTGGTGAATTCGCAGTTCTAACTTAAACTTACCCAATTTGCAATAGCAGTACTGTAATGAATGGTGACTACTCAGGCGCGGATCTAGGATTTCGTTCAGGGGGAGAAGGCATTTTCTTTTAAAGTTTACATAACATATTTACCAAAATACTGGAATTACACCTAGATCCTATGTCAAGGGGGTAGCAAGTGCCCCCATTGTCCCCCCCCCCCTTGGACTACTAGATCGTAGTTCGAACCTACCTAATCAACTGAAGCTTATTTGCGTTGAGGTCTTATCCTATAATATAAATACCAAACCCGTTTTACCACAATAATAATTTTCTACATATGAAAAATATGGGTACCTATGTAACTTTCGACGAATTGGATATATGCGAAATAAAGGCAAATCCAATTTCTACGAAATTTTGACCTAAATAATAATATGTCAAGATAGTTTTTGGCAAAGTAATTCAAAATATTGTTATTTATGCCATGTGATGTTTCTGCCTCATTAAGATTATTCAAAAATAGATTATGCCAAGTCTGTTATGACTATAACATTAGCGTTACGAACTGACAAAAATATGTCAAGTCTAAGGGTATGTTGGTCATTTACAAAAATGTATTTAACTGAAAATGATATGAAGTCGGTTTTTTCTTGTTTGCTCGCTAGAGCGAGCTTTTGACCGGCACTTAACTTAATGTAGACATTAAGTTAAGTGCCGGTCAAAAGTTCCAGGTCACATCACGATTTTGATACAAAATCGACTTCTTTGGGCGATTATGTTAAATTCTTCAAGCGTTAAGTTAAATTCTTCAACCACTATGTCATGTTTCTGGAACATTTTTTTATTAGACGCAAATTTTGTACAGGACAGTTAACTGAAGAAGCTGTGGTAGCTTCAGGTAGTGCAGCGGCCCTACCGCGAAAAACGAAATGAGTAAATTTCGAGGATTTATCTCTCTCACTCTAATGACGCTTTCGTTTGTGTGACAGAGAAAAATCCTCGAAATTTACGAATTTCGATTTTCGCGGTAGCTAGTAATAGGCCAGGGCAGGGCACGCTCACGACGCTCACGCGGTGCTCATACATTAGGTAACTTCATGAAGTTTACTTAGGGACCTACCTATGACTTATTACCAACAAATTAAAATTTTTTTTTACTCATAGTCATGGCCGCCATGGGTCTTTGCGTAAATTTTGTTATCCTTAAAAATAGGACATTGGGGCCTTACGAGGTTAAACTTTTGACCGATACTGTAGATCGCAGCTAATTGCATGGTTCTGTTCACGCAGACATTCATGTTTCATTGATAATTAGGTATTAGAACATTTTGAACTTCCTAAGTAAGGAATAAATCTTGTATAATACGGCACCAGTGAAATGGGAGGTACGTGTGAGGTTTTGTTTTGCAGCGTGATGCTAAGCTGCAGACCGGGTGCGCGCGCGGTGACGGCATAATAGACAGCTCACGAGTTTGCTATTACTAACCTGACTGAGCTACATTCAAATTGGATCCTTAAATGATTTTTCAGTACAGATGGCGCTTTTTTTACGTGCTGGTGCGAGAAGTAGTTCATTTTCTGTCAGCCTCTGTAGCCTAGTTGGTAGTGACCCTGCCTACGAAGCTGGAGGTTCCGGGTTCGAATCCCGGCGAGGGCATTCTTTGTGTATTTATTTATCACAAAGTTTGTTCCTTGGTCATGGCTGTGTATGTATCTAAGTATCTATATGTATCTATCTATTATATATATCGTCGCCTGGTACCCACAACACAAGCCTTAATTGAGCTTACCGTGGGACTAGGTTGATTTGTGTAAGATGTCCCAAGATATTTATTTATTTATTGTTTATAATTATTTATTTTCTTTCAGGTCGAAATCTTCGGAGGGCCCTATGTACTGAAAAATGTCGTACGATGCACGTGCGAAAACGAAATTAGGAACTCGTGTAGATTTAAAGCACTCCCTTCGGTCGTACTTTAATTTATCTACACTCGTTTCGGGCTTAATCTTTTTCGTACTTGTATCGTAATGTACTATTTTAAAATTAACAATGAAAAGTATCGAAAACAGAAATTTACGTTTCATTACAAAATAGCTGCGGCCCTATATAACATGGACGTCTAACGCCAGCTCAAAAATGCCCCCAAAATCAATTGTTCAATTGTGCCAAGATGGGCAGGACATAGCGGTTTTCTTAACACCGCGCATATTTCGGCGCAACAACTTTGACAAATGTTTATAGAATATAGTCAATCAAAACTTTGATGGACCAAACACAACTATTTTTAAATGGTGGTTTAAGTTTTTATAGGTTGATATTGAGACTCATTACCGTGATGCATTAAAGAGGGGGTGACACTTGTCAACTAAAATTCAGGACTGTTTTTGAAAGGCAATTTAATATGGCGTGCGGCTTCCATGTTTTATTTGTTCCTAGCAAAATAGCCAAACCAAATAGTTAAATAGCTACGATCTACTTAACTATTTGGTAAGAATCTAACATTATACGTCAAGTCATTGTAGAAAACCAGTGATACATTTTAAGCTTGGCTTTGCCGGGACATATCAGGACGGCTTTATAATTTCCATGCAAAGGTTAACGGCCGATTCGACCGCAGTCTTAATCCATCAACAACGTTAAAACATAATAAGACCAATTTAGTCTTAAAATTTTAGCACGAAAATCTCATCAAACTACGAAGGACTGTCCTTTAAAACTCGAGGTCCTTCGGACAGGATTGCCCGAATAAAAGGCGGTGTTATTATGTGGGTAAAACAAAATTCCACATAATAGCCTCATTATGTGGCGAAAATTGTTCGAGAGCTTTTTTGTGTGGTAATATAAATGTATTTGTAATAGCTTTTAGAAATATTGCGAAGAAGCGGGTCAGGATTGGACCGGCGCGGCGTCTGATTACCGAAACCTGATTTATTTTCCAGCTTTAATAATGTTGTCGGGCCAACAACGCATACTGGGGCAATTCTAGTGCCAAACAAAATGTTGCAGAATAGACTGCAGGTTTGATTTTAAATTTCTGATTTGGCTTGAATAGTTACACATTAAAGGTACATCAGTCCTACTTCATTTGCAAAATTATTTTATTATTTCAATGTCGTCTATTAATAAATGAAAATCCGTTACGCAAGTCCCGTAAAAGTAACTCAATTTGCACTTAACAACATGAATTATTAAAACAGTGTATTACGAGTATTTAATTTCTTCTTTAGCAGTTCTTCAACATCGTAAATGCAAATCAAAATTACTTTTATGCGCTATCGTATCAGCGTAATCGGGTTATAAATAATTAAATGGGGTAGGTATATTAAAGCTATTTGTTTAAATGGTTTTGGAAAATTAATTAAGACAAACATGTGCGAGGCCTTGAGGTCCGGTGTGCGGCGTGGGAATCGGCCCCAGAGCCGGCGGCCTCTATTACGTCATTATTTTCTATATTAGATCCTACACTAAATTGAAGATTAATAGTAAATCGATACGGTTAATGATGCTATCAAATTATGAGATGGTTTATCGAATAAATCTCAATGTGGCGCGTAATTTGATTTTCATCAGTTATAGCTTACGAATGTAACGATGTATTGTTCAAATTGAAACCATTAAAAGTATTGGACAGGCCAGTACCTATCACACTTATTTCATCATCATCATCATCAACCTCTGACAGTCCACTGCTGGACGTCGGCCTCTCCTATTAACTATGCGTATAGACGCATCAGGAGGTAAATGCCCATCCCATGCCCAATCTTTTATCAAATAATGGTCAGTGACAATTCAATCCCTTAGTCGACTTTCACACTTACTTATTCCCTGTTTTATTATAAATAATCTGATGAAGATGATGATTTCTGTTTCTTTTATCTCCTGCTACCCCAAGGTTGTCTGGAAGAGATCGCGTATAGCGATAAGACCGCCTGTTGCTACCTTTGTATTTAATTGTTCTGTATTTTGTTTTCTTTCTTTGTGGTGCAATAAAGCATATTTATTATTATTATTAATCTGAAACTACATACGTAAATGTCCAAATTCATCGTTCTTAAACCAAAATTAGTTGAAAACTATATTTGATTAATTTTTCATAATAAGTGAGCTGTAAATCTCAAACTGTAGACTTAACTTGCAAACCTCATTAACCTTTACGCTAATCGAATAATGGAGTTAAAAGAACCAATCAATATGATTACGTGCATAAATCGGTTAGCGTCAATTGGTCGTGATAAACTGAATGTTAATGAGTCGCCGGTTGTGAGATGTGTCATAAAACGAGCCACTGGTTGGCGCGGCGGGAGGCCGAGGGGCCTAATTGATTTGTGCCCCAGGCCACAATCAAAACAGATCGTATTTTATAAGACGTATCCTAACTGAGGGCGAGGGTGCGCGGAAGTTCAGCGGGTCGGGCGTAGTGGTTGGGAGGATGGGACGGTCATGGTTCGATTCTGGCTAATGCTTGCTTGCTAAAGCTTTTACACACAAGGCCGAACGTCACAGCGTTAGTTATTTTTAACGTAATATTTTTTTGTTTTATTTTATTATGGTAGAAATTATACAAATAAAACTATAACATAAATAATCATTGAAAATAAATAAAACTAAACTAAACTCTCACATTAATCGACATTTTTAGAAACCTTTTCATTGCTAAGCAATAAGCAATATGCGTATAGGAAGTGCAGATCGTGTACTACTGTTATACGCGAAATCGTCCACAAAATCATGGCGGCCAAAGAAGGTGCAAGTCAAGTTGCAATATTGCTATGTGACATGACCCGTGCCTTTGACCTTTGTGACCACAAGGTGCTAGCACAAAAAATTGAACATTTAGGTATTAGGGGTCCAGCACTACAATTAATGCTAGATTTCCTATCAAATCGTCAACAGGCTGTTATTTTGAATAATGGTCAGGTTAAGTCGAATTACGGTGGTGTCGACATCGGTGTGCCCCAGGGATCCTCGCTCGCTAATCTGTGTTTCCTTATCCAGGTCAATGACCTCCCTGAGTCAGTAGACGGAGACATGTACATCTTCGCAGATGATGCGTGCAACATCATCACGGCAAACACAGTGCCGCAGCTGGAGGACTCCTTGAGGTCTGACATCGGTAGACTGCTCAACTGGTTTTGCGCTAATGGATTGGTATTAAATCTATTTAAAACACAAATTCTCCATATTAACCTCGGCGGACGGCCTCCCGCGCCGCTAGGCATAGATATAGATGGCACTACTTTACCACAAGTGCAGAACTCCAAATTCTTAGGCATTACACTGGACTCTAGCCTGAAATGGGATGCACACATAGATAACTTGTGTTTAAAACTATCAGGCGCATGCTACGCTCTAAGCAGGTTAGCTCGCGTGCTACCTCCGAAGGAACTCCGGTCATGTTACTACGCACTTTTCCACTCCTCGATGTGTTACGGCTTAGAATTATGGGCAACGGCTGCTGAATGGCATCGTGTCTTTATTTTACAAAAGCGAGCTATACGCATAATCTCACTAGTTCCGCCTCGTACTCCAGCGCAAGAGTTATTTAGACAAAACAACATCTTTACACTACCTTCTCAATACATTTATGAAGTTGCAAAACACGTCAACCAAAACCTGGACTCGTTCCCGTGCAAAATGATCACGCGCACAAGACATGGCTCCAAACACCAACTCCGCACTGACCCTATAAAACTGACCAAGTCATCCAAAATCATGTCACAGGTTGGACCTAGGGTTTATAATAAGCTCCCAGCGGAGATAAAGAATGCAGGTAGCACAACACTATTTTTAAATAAATTAAGGAAGTGGCTACTGCACCACTCGTTTTATGATTTTAATGATTATTTCAATCTACCTGACATTTTATAATTTAAAATCCTGGAATAATTATATCAAATTAGTTTTTCGAATTATTATTGATTATTATTGTATGACATTTATTTTTAAAATGTAATCGAATCACAATTGTTATGTACCTACAAACTTACTTTTTTCTTTTTATTTTACCATTTTGAATGTATAATAACTTGTTGACATGTAATATTTAGAATATTATAAATAAATGACTATGACTATGACTATGACTAAAACTAAATAAATCAAAGTAATAAAATAGAACTAAAATTAAAATAACCTATCAATTTAAAACTAGATTAAATCTAAAAAGTAATAATCAAAGCAACTTTAAGATAATATACTATAAATTCTATTCATGACAGTCATTTACGTATATATATATAGAGTCATCTACAATCACCATAACGAGTAAGAAAAAAAAACATATAAGAACAGATTAAATTAATTAATTAAATGATGTTGCTTAGCATCCATGGTCGGGTTCATGAATTCATTCATAAATCGGCCATGCAGTTCTGAACGCCACTGTACATAGATATAGAGATATTTAATTATTGTGTTGTATGTTAGGTAAATAAAGGTACTTCGATAGGAAGGTTCACATAACCACGAACAGCACCTGAGCTGTAGCAGCACCATGAGCTGCCGCGTTATTATCAAGCGAACTCACTTTCTATCCGACTCGCTCGCACTAATGTGGACTACGAGCGGGATGGATAAAAAGTAAACGGCTGCAGCTTATGGTAACCATAGTAAGCTCACCGACACGTCAGCCATTGCTATGCTTTCCATAGAAAACGATGTGTCTGACCGCATAGTCTAACATGAGTCGGCCATAAACTTTATGTTGTTTCTGTTAACTAGCTTTTTATGTTTTACGTATTTCAAGATTTTCAATTTTAAGCACCCCTTTAACCACATAACCACTGATATGCTTCATGTCTTTGCTCATATTTTACATAACAATATATTTTATTGCAAACATCGAAGCAGTGGTTAAATAAAAATTCATAAAAAATATTGTCTAAACAAAAAAGTGAAGCTACCAAATTTGCACCCGCGCTCCATCGCAACTTCTAATGTGCTCAGTGATCAAACACAAGAAAATCAAATGATCATTTGATAAATGGTCCTAGGGGAGCTCCCCGCTTTGTCGCGCTCGTAATGCGGTCAATTCGCGAACTGTGTCTCGAACCCCAAACGTGTGGGGTTCGAGTCCCGCGAGGGCCTGAGAGCATGGGAAATTTGCGTTAATCAGTACATTAATCTGCAGCGTTGATTTAACTTGGTTTTATGGCCCAAGTGGATTACGATTTGTTTGATCCTGTTTTGCTTATTTATTTGCATGAGTCAATGTTTTAACTTTAAATAATATTAATGTTATGGCGATTCTTTAAAAATATGTAAATGTTTGACAACAGATCTGTTAAATTAAGCTTACTGAATATTTTCTTCGGTTACCGCGAGGATTACACATGAAATAAAATTATGAAAACGGATAAACTCGCGTATATTAACTAATTTTAACTTCATTCCGACGTTTCGAACACTTTACAGGAACGTTTGTCAGTCATCCGCAGACCACGAACCCTGTAAAGTGTTCGAAACGTCGGAATGAAGTTAAAATTAGTTAATATACGCGAGTTTATCCGTTTTCATAGTTTTATTTCATAAGCTTACTGATTCTTTCAGTGGACTACAGCAAGTTTCACTATTTGGAAAATTTCAATGTTTTAATAAGATATGTGTTTACACTATAAATATGTGTTTAGATATGTACCTATACCGCAGCGATGAACTCGGAGATCTACACAGTACACAATGCTTAAAAGCAATATCAAAAGTTCAATTGTTTTATCATTCGTGTAGCCACGCAATACCACAGTCACATGGTCAGTAAATAGATCAGGCGGCACATTAATCAATGCGCGCGATTCGACGCGAGCGTCGAGGGAGAGCTCTTACGTAATAAATCTCGCGAGCAACTGCAGTGCAGTGTCCTTACTACGAGCTGTAGCCGTACCATGAGTTTTCAAGTATCCGTTCATCATCATCATCAGCCTATAATCCGTCCACTGCTGAACAAAGGCCTCTCCTATTACCTAAGCGTACGGACGCTTTAGGAGGTAAATGCCCATAATCGCCACGCGGGGCAAGCGGGTTGGTGATCGCAGTAGTGTGTCCACTCCACTAATGATAATGCTGCTGCCAATCATCAATTTTCAATAAATAAATGGTCAGTGGCACTTCGAATCCCTTAGTCGATTCTTACGACACCCACAGGAAGAGTTGGGGTGGTGACAAATGTGTTCTTACTGCCGTCACCACACGGCAATGCCGTCGCCACACGGCAAAAGTATCCGTTACGTTCTATTTATTATCACGTTACGTTTTATTTACGTTACGGTTTTACTCGATTCTTCTTCTTGCGGTGCCATCTCCTACAGGAGGTTAACAATCATTATAGCAATGCGTACTTTGTCTACAGCTGCTCGAAACAGGGAGCAAGTGCTCATATGTACCAAACCACTCCCGGACGTTTTTGAGCCATGATGTCCTTCGTTTTTTCAGTTAACGCTGCTTTATAGAATTCAAAACTTCCACGCTCTTGTTCATTATTTGAAGTACCTACCCTCTCGTTTTTGACTTTATCTCTTCATGATATTCTTAACATTCTACTGTAACAACTACATTTCAAATAGAATGCTTGGACACGCTTACACATAGTTTCCGTGAGGGTTCATGCTTCTACGATATACAGGAGTATGGAGAACATAGCAACTTAGCAATCGAATTCTGGCCTACTACCGCGAAAATCGAAGTTCGTAAATTTCGAGGATTTTTCTCTTGTCACTGCAACGAATGCGTCATTAGAGTGAGAGAGACAAATCCTCGTTTACGAATTTCGTTTTTCGCGATAGGGCCGCTGGTGGGTATCTTCCAACAACGGTTACACTGATGATTACAATTGTATACCTACTACTATATAAAGCGCGTGACTTACTTTCTATCCGTTCGTGAGTAAGAGCGGGATGGACAGAGTGTAAATTACGTGCTCGATACAAATACTCATACAATCTTATATTCATATATAAACCTACATATGGTCAAATATAATGTAACCGATACCTACTTGAAAACGCATGGCATGACTACAGTTAAACTCACGCAAGCTCTTGGTAAGCATACTCTTATAGTCCGGCCCTTGCTGAATACGATACTGACAGTTACTGTGAATTACAGAGACGTTAAATGCAACTTTGATACTTAGGTCACATTTGGAATATTTAGCTAGAACGCTTATACAAATTATACTCTTGCCTAGGTACGATAAAAGCGCACTGGATTTAGTTTTAAGCGACTATGCGAGTAAGGAATGATTCGCACTGTTAGACGAATACGGGTCAGGGCCAGTCCATGTGCACGGTAAAAACAGGTCACTTCAACTAAAACAAATTTCTTCAATGCTAAGCAAATATTTTTAATCTAAGAATATGATCCTCTCCCTATAGCCGTAAAAAAATATTTTCTTAAAAACAGATTAATTTACTCTCAGTATTTGCTTTTTATACCAAGATAGTATAACTTGAATACAAATAAACAAAAATCAAAATAAGAATGCGTTATCTAATTGCTTTAAAATTAGTTTACTTTACTTCAAGAATCACAATTACTTCAAATAAGAAAACATGAAATCAAACTAAAACAATGTCACACCAATATAAAACAGTGTTTTCTTAATTTAAAATTAAATTTTGTTGATAGAAGAATATTTTCATTTCCGACCAATATTAAAGTACTTAGCATAGAAATAGTTAGTTTTTCTCTTTGTTATTAATGTTTTCTTATAGCAACATTAAGTGGTCTGAATTCAAAGTTATCATCATTTTAGAGGATATTTTGTTTACTTAAAATAAGAAAATATGAAATCAGATTATAACAATAGATTATAACATGAAATCAGATTTTTCTCCTCGTTAATAATGTTTTCTTATAGCAACATTAAGATGTCTCTTGAATTAAAATGCTATAAACTAACCATAATTCACCGTTTTCTCTTGTCAAGAGGACAATTATATTAGATTTTGTTTCTATATTTCTTGGTTTAGTTTTATTTGATTTCAAACTAAAACAATGTCACAACAACATAAAACAGTGTTTTCTTAATTTAAAATTAAATTTTGTTGATAGAAGAATATTTTCATTTCCCACCAATATTAAAGTACTTAGCATAGAAATAGTTAGTTTTTCTCTTTGTTATTAATGTTTTCTTATAGCAACATTAAGTGGTCTGAATTCAAAGTTATCATCATTTTAGAGGATATTTTTTTTACTTAAAATAAGAAAATATGAAATCAGATGATAACAATAGATTATAACATGAAATCAGATTTTTCTCCTCGTTAATAATGTTTTCTTATAGCAACATTAAGATGTCTCTTGAATTAAAATGCTGTAAACTAACCATAATTCACAGTTTTCTCTTGTCAAGAGGACAATTATATTAGATTTTGTTTCTATATTTCTTGGTTTAAAGTTTTATTTTGTTATTGTAAAGAAACTGTTGCATTCGATTTAATATAAAGGATATTTTATTTCAAGATTTTGTTTTATTTGATTTAAGAGGGCTCAGAGTTTTTAGATTGACCCAGTGGCGCCCTCATCGTATTTGTTGTATTTTCTACGAAACCATTCCATTTTTCTATAAACCAACCAAAAAATCGTTCTAGTCCTATACATTCCCCAACTTTTTTTTGGTCTTTGCCTCAGTTTAATTTTACTTATTTTTAGATTTATCTACTAAACGGTATTAAGGGGCCACTTTTCGCCGTGAAACTTTGAGGCAAATACCAAAAGTTGGGGGATTTATAGGACTAGAACGATTTTTGTTGGTCTATAGAAAAATGGAATGGTAAGTAGAAAACAACATTTACGATGAGGGCGCCACTGGGTCGATCTAAAAACTCTGCGTCCTCTTAAGAGATTTCCTTTTTAAGCGCCTACGCCCACTCAGGATAGGTGCGAGTCATACCTAGCTCAATGTGAACACTATCACACCAGTTATTCATAAGTTATTTTCTCCCACCCGACTTGCACTAGTCCTGTTTGCGCGTGCATTTATACAAACTTCAGTTAGGTTCAAGCGGGCTTATCAACTAAATTTTGTATAAAAACGCAAAAAGTAAATAATGATTACACAACTTTAATAAAACAACACTCATGCGTTTCACTTTTATTATTTATTTATGTCAATGTCATGAAATTGTTATGTAATTTCAAGATAACAGAAAACTTTGTAACTTCTTTTTTATAACCAGTGCTCGGAGAAACTAACTTTAACAAAATTTTTAAGCTAATATTTACATGGCGGTATGCACTCAAAAATGTATGGCTGCTGTTCACCTAACAAGAGTAATTAAAAGGCCATCAAAATGCACATTATATAGCGCCACTCGTACATAATTGTTATTATTTCCATTTCTGGACATATATTTAAAAATTAAGGACATAATATACAGTGTGTTAGTCTAATACGGGCGATCAATTAAACCAGGCATAGGATTCATTAGTGTAATCATGCATTACAAGGCTTTTTTTAAGTTACTCTTAATTATGACTCTACAGATTTTTTTTAAGATTATCGGAGCAGCAATGTAGGTACGAACATTTGTTATTGTTGATATGGCAGTTATGTCATCTGCTTTTGAAATTAGTTGTCAACGAGTGCTTAACTCGCGTATGTTGCTCTACATTGCGCGCCGAATTATTTTGTATGGAAAATTTTGTTACTCTTGTTTTAAGTAAAAGTTATTTGAATGTACTTATTATATCGTAAACTAACACCCGTTAAGAGCTTCGCCCGTATTAGACTTACACCCTGTATTTAAAAAAGGCGGCTACTTGGTCCAAGATTATGTAATTAAAAGCATTCAATGTGCTCAAAAGGCTTTTAATTACATAATCTTGGACTAAGTGGCCGCCTTTTTTAAATATAATATTATGTCCTTAATTTTAAACAATCACAATAATGTACGAGTGGCGCACTTTGATGGCCTCTTAAGATTAATTAAATTATATAAATTCGCAATAGCTATAATCGTTTTGAGTTTATGATAATATATACAAATTGCTATTTGAAGTATTATGTCTGTATAATAAGTTTTTTTAAGGTTTTGCTACCATTTGCCGAGCACTGATTATAACATTTATAACAAACAAAATTCAAATAAAAAGAATAACTCTAATAACCATGCTAAAAAATAAATAAAAATAATACTTCTAATAACTACTGGGAAAAACTATTCCCAGTAGTTACTTATAGTTCCAAATTTAGGTTTTGACACTAATTAAAAATCTACTTTTACATAAAACTCTGAACGTAATTTATACATAATAGATGTTAGGTTAGTATACAACTCTGTGTATGAGATCAGCTTGTTTTGCGAGGTTTTTGTTACTTTGTAACTTTTAAGGTGATTACTATAACTAACAATATTCAAATAGAAACAATCAAATACAATATTTTTAGATTGTTCGTTAATAATAATTTTAGCAATTAAGTAATATTCGGGAATATCTTCGATCACATTATGAAGTACAACGTTGTTTACATTATATCTAATCCCGTTTATTTGGTACCAGTCAACACAGAGTGACTTATCATCACTATCTTTTATATCAAATTCAATTTTTCCATACGAGATGTCATCTGTCAACCCTTTTTTTGCAATGTACCGAAAACATTGTTTCAACTGGCAGCGTTTCATGACTGACATAGGAAGATCTTTACGCGAAGTTATTGACTGACAAACCTTTTTTAATTCTTTGTGTTTTGCTTCAAATTTAAATGCGCTAATCAGTATGGGAGGACCTACTTTTTTTATTATAGACGGGTAGTGAATTAAAAAGTGATGTTTAGGTTTTAATTTCATTTTAAATAAATTCACGTATATTTGATGATGTTCCTCGATTAGACTCTTTAAGTAATCTATTAATTCCAAAGAGAAGGTTTGTGATGTTAAAATGATAGTTAATTCGAACAAAATTAAATAATATTCCCACACCGGTTCATTTTCTGTAACTAAATCTCCTACAATAAAAACAAAATTTCTCGTAAGACATAACATTTCCGATGCAGACATAATAATACTTTGATTTAATAAATGCTGCATATTTATTGGTGGCGGTGTATTTTTTTCATTAGTATTGTATTTAAAATACTTGATTCTAGAGTTTAAGCAGTCAAGTGTGAAATAATCCTCATCGATTAATTTTTTTATAACAAGTGCCATGCCATATCTATGCACACCTTCTATGAGATCGTGCATTACATCACAAGTTACATTTGTATATACATGGAAACTAGGCAATGTATTCCAAACACTTTTTTCTTTTATACCTTTACGATTATCAACATCATTATCGTAATCAATAGGCGTTCGAAGATTATTTATTTCTCTTGTTTGGGTCTCAGATTCAGTTTTGGTGGTCAAACAAAATCTGCAAAAGTTAGTAGCCATAAAACTTTCGAAAAACCCCATGATACCATGTAGCCCTAAGTTATCTCCAGATAATGTGACCAACAAAAATTTTATATTTGTACTTTTGTTCTGTACTTGAACAGAAATACCAACTTCTTCTAGAAATTTCAATTCAACTATTGTTTCTCTAAAAATTTTACTATTTCCAAAAAAAAATCTGTCATTAGAATAAAACAGCTGAGTTAAAAACACATTTTCTAACCTACTTGCTTTTTCTGGCGGAATAGTTGCTATTGAGACATAAACTGCACCTAATTTGTATGCACCAGCATGACTTCCTAATGCGTTGCCACTCTCAAAGTCATCAAAATATAAAATAAGAGGTATCATGATATCATTGGGATCTTTTGTAGCAGTGAGCTCGCGCCACAGCGATCCTTGAATAACATTGCGAATCACGTCATTGTAAAGACGTTCATCAAGAAGTAACTCTTGGTAATTTAATATCTCAGACAGTACATTAGGCAATTCAAAAAACTTTTTTAGTACTACTCTTAATGGTGCTACATACAACTTGCGTTCTTTTAAAGTCATTAGTACATTGTCATTTTGTATGCTTCTTTCTTTAGAAACCCCAATTTTTATTTCCTTTGGACTCACGTAATATTCTTTTTTGATAAAATGACTTACTCGTTTATAGTCAGAACCAAAATTATCGAACATTGATTGCAAAACTAGAGACATTTCCCTAACGATAGAAATAATGTCGGATACTTCTATGAGATCATTGTTTACCGTACTACTTAAATTGAAAGCAATGTCACTAATTAAGTTTTTTACTAATTCTACCAACGTTTGTACCAGAGATCTAGGCAAATTAACAATACTGTAAAGTTGGCTTAAAAATATTTCTAAACTAGATTGTATAAATTCTTTAAAATTACTTGTTCTCTCAGTATATGTATTTGGCATTGAAATATTGTGCATAGAACTATCAACATTGGGCTTAGTTACATTGTCATCGTTAATTTTATTAACTGGATTTATATCACTATTGCTGACATTACTACAGCAAGGAGCTTGATTAACGATATTGTTTGAATTGTAACATTGGGTCACATGCGACTTAAAACGGCTTTTTTTATCGTAAGTTCTCTTGCAATTGGTAAAAGGGCAAACAAAGTAATTTTTTAATTTGTGTGTAGTTTCTAGATGAAAAATGTATTTTTTAAAATCCTGTAGAGTCGTGAGACAGTAGTTACAAGTCAAATCCATGATTTACTAATTTACTTATTCGAATGACAAGAACAATACCTATATTGTCTCTATAATTTTTTTAAGTGTATCGTTATGAGAATCAAATACAATTTTAAAATTTGTAGCTATATGTAAGTTTTCTTACTTCGATCTCTATAAGTATGTTCATTTTAGTTAAACTAAGTTTAGTATATCCCTTATATACGGTACAACATTATCGTACTTTGTTTCTATTTTATATACGCATCTTTGTATTATCAAATACAAATGGTCAGCTGCATTTGGGTATCCAGCGTGAAAAACGTGGTACGCTTTGAACAGGGTATCAAAAGCCTTAATCACACTTTTGAATGTGTATCTCACTTCATCAATGATGAGAAGTGGTGACATGCACTTTAGTACAGACCCCTGTAATATTATATATGGTTGGACAGGTAACTTTCTCGCTAGCGCCTTCTGTTTCTGCTCCTTGATGACGGAGTCTATGTCACCAGCATTCTGAAACCACAGATACAATTTAAAGAGGGCTAACTAAGGGACAACTTTGAAACAAAAAAGCGGGCAGATACTTATTTATTTATTTATTTAAACTTTATTGCACAATACAAAAAATAGTACAAATGGCGGACTACTTACTTCCACACAAATAAATATGGAGTCGATTGCTTCTTGGATTGTGTATTTGATTTTTTTTGTTAGTCTTCCTTTTGGCGGGACCAAGTGTCCTAATATATACAGTTCAGCCACGATCTTTACTGAAAACAAAAAATACATAAATTAGGAACAAGCAAGTATCAAGCTGGATGCGGGTGGCGCAGGATCGGTCATTGTGGCAATCTTTGGGGGAGGCCTATGTTCAGCAGTGAACGTTTTTCGGCTGATATGATGATGATGAAGTATCAAGGAACAATAAAAAATATTTCTCTTATTTTTTTATTTATTATTTATCATCAGTAGCGGAGCAGAGGGGAGGCCTTTGCCCAGCAGTGGGACACAAGATAAGCTGTATATTATATGTATATATGTCAGTGTCAGACTTTTTAAGTCCTAATAATTGATGTCATACCCATACTTTGTCAGTGTCACAAAAAATATATATACCGACGAAGTTTAAATCATAATGAATCCAATGCCATACTTGCTAACAGCATATTTATTCATCATTATACTATTATTAATGTATAACGTTTAGTAGCATAATAACACTGTCACAGGTTGATTTTTTAATGACTAGCCAAAATCTACATAGTGCATGCGTAGGCCATACTGATCAACTTTTATTATGGGGACAATGTCAAAACCGCAAACAAAATTGGCAGTTTCATACATTCCTACCGGCGTCATGCCGCCAACATGTATGAAAAAGCCAATTTTTTTTGCGATTTCGACATTATCCCTGTAATAAAAGTTGGTCAGTATGACCTACGCATTCTGTATGTAGATTTTGGCTAGACGTAAAAAAATCATCCTGTATATCACCGCTTTCAAGAAAAAACAAAAGGGATACTGGATAGAGAAGGCTTATAAATTTATAAATTGATTACTAAATGTAACTCTAGATATAAAGGCCATCTTCATTTAATAGTAATTTTACAAATCAGAAAAAACTACTGAACATAATAAATGCTTACTATCAGCTTCAATAGTTGGCAATGTTTCTAAAATTTTTAATATATTTTCGGCATTGGTAGGTTTAATGTCTACTATATTTTTAAAAAAATCTTGCCAATATATATGTAAATTCAGACCCTTCTCCGGGTATAATAGATCAAAATCAATACTGATCTGAAAATAAAATGAAATAAATGCAACATACATTTAAAGAGTAGTAGTAGGTAGTAGTAGGTCCTAATAAAACACATTAAAAAAAAGTATTTTCAGAATACTATAATCAGATTCTAAACTGGCCACATTGGAAACAATTAGAAAGCAATATAACATAAAATAAGTAACGAAATCAGCTCAGGCCTTCCCTTATACTAATCTGGGAACATCAAATTAAAAAACAATTAATCGAAAACATACGCCTTATTCAAATAATAGTTAATAGACGATTTAGGTAAACTATGTTATATCCCTTTCTAAGAAATGAAAATATTAAACTGTCAGAAAAGGAGAAACTCATGTAGCTAAACTATGCTTGAAATGCGTTTATGAATAACGCCATAAACATTATGAATAATATATTATCTTTAGTAATAGTGTCTTACCAGGGCCTCACTCCGTGCGTCATTTAATATGGGCCATTCTTGAAATATGTGGTGTATGTTGACATACTCTGTGTTTTTTCTCAAACTAAATGTCCCTTTCCATTTAGTTATAACGTCTTCCCATGGTTCTGAGTTGGTGCTAAGCCATAGAACTTCATTTGCATGCAAATCTGGAATCAAGTAATATTATTAACAGTGATCATTAATTTTATAGTTATTTCTGTGCAGCATTTTGCGTTGACAGTGTATGCTAATTCTGACTAAAATAATTTAGGATCACCATTATTAATATCCATTTTTAAGAGTATGTTATATATCATATCGTAGCGGCCGAAGCTCTCAAAATATCTGAACACGCCTCTATTGTCAACGCGTTAGAGTGCTTGTTCAGATATTTTTGTATACCTAATAGGCATACTTGGGATAACTCGGGGCATTTATACGAAAGTGATGTAGCAAAATATTTTATCGACTAAAAATATATCGATGTTACTGTGAATGACAACATCAAAATGTTATTCGGCATAAATAAATATTAGGTACTTACTTAAATTTAAACGGGTATTTACGCGTTTATTTTAAAATAGTTTTCAAAAATACAATCAATATTAAAATATCAATATTTAAATTGTTACTTTGATTAAAATTACATCTGCATACTTTTACTATCTGAAGAGGCCTGATATTAGATATGACAGTGAACCTCTGTACTGTAATCGAGAATGTTCAATAAGCACATCTTTTATTATAATTACATCGACATCTTTTAATCGATATCAAATCCGTATAACTTGCCCCCAGTTATGCTAATAGGCCGCTCATATACATATATATTGTATATGATAGCAACTGTACATATTAACCAGTTACAGAAGTATATTACTAAATTGTATATTTTTTCCTTAAATTGTAAGAATATTTGTGATATTACCTTGTATATCTTCTGGGCATGTTTTTTTCAAAGGTAGATCATTCTCATCAGCATTGGTAGATTGTCGCTTGCGATCACCATATTTGTATAAAAGGTTCCGTACTTTATCCACTAACTTCCCTCGCGCTGTAGTTGAACGGCCATTTATGGAATTGTTTTTTGCTATTGGCCTTGTAAAATATGTCGCAATTGTTTCTTTTGGGAAGATAGTTATAATTTTGGCGGCTAATATGTTATACTCATCATATGTTATGCGACTGAAAAAAAATACAAGCAATTAACAATGATATACTACTGCAGCTTTCTAGCACTGTATAGGTATATAGAGCACTGTAACACATTAAGTATATATAAACTAAATTATATGAATACTATCATATTTATTATACAGGGAGGTAATATGCGACACAAGCTTTTGATCCTAGGGATGGATTGATTTGCATCAATTTTCTTTTTCAAAATTGACCTCTCACTATCTGTCAAATCAAATAAACGATTTGATTTGATTTGATCTGTATGTTTTTTTCTAAAATCTGTGAACACCAATTTTCATTAATATAAAATTGAGGGATGGTTTCAAGACCACTAGCAGCATGTGTAGTTTTCACTTCGCAGCATGGGATGTGGTAGTTGCCCTGGTAGAGGACCGGGGAGTGTGGAAAACTTTGGAAGACGCCTCACCTCAGGGGTTCCTGTGGAAATATAGTAGTTGCCCTAACGGACCCAAAATCTATTTCCATCCTGTATGTGTATTATTATGATTATGTGTATACTGTATATTAATATAATAATGTTGATATCTTACTTATGGACAATGTGTGTGTAAATATGTTTAACTATTATCTCTGTTAATTGGTTTCTTTTGGAGTTATTCAGAAAACCAAATGTTTCATAATATTTTATGATACTGGCCCCGCCCGGAGACGTTTGTAAAAGAGTGTGCAAGTCAAACTCAGGGAACACTCTTGTCACTGCTGCGGTTGTATTATTGTTTCCAATTGGCTGGTTAAGAAGTTCTGACAAATTTATGTCGTCTAAATTGATTACTGTTGCTTGCGTTGTTGTTGGTGTTGTAGCGGAACAAGATTCAGTTGGGGCCTGCAAATTTGAGCAAACATGAGTATTCAAACTATTTCCAACGGTGATGTCAATATAATACATTTTTTAAACTTTGATACATACGGATCCTATAAGTAATTCATTAATGTTATCCTGAATTTTTATTCTATTGCCTATGTGAGGGCAAATTTCTTTCATAATCTCTGGTGTCAGTTTGTGTAGTTGTTCGATTTTGATACCATTCTCTGCAAAATTAACAACAGTTGTCATAAGTAAACACTACCTATATACTACGGTCCTTCGCTCACGGAGCTACTCATAAGTGGCTGAACTATAATCAGTATTAATAACAATTACAAACAAGTTATAAACTGTACTGGGAACAATTCTGGGATCCCGGTATTGTCCGAAGAAAAAATACTGGTATAAGGCACTGGACTAACCGCGAGCTACTAAGCTATGAACTATCGGCTATAAAAAAAGAGACACGGCGATCCTCGCCCGGCTATCATCAGCTATCATCGCCGGGCGAGTATCGCCGTGTCTCTTTTATTTACACGGGAGTGCGTATCTTTTGTTCGTGTTTATAGGCGATAGTTCATAGCTTAGTAACTCGCAGTGAGACCAGTGCCTTAGAAGCCCTAGATGCCACACAGGTCACAAGATTTCAGTTATGTCTGAAAAAGAGCATGCACGCCGTGCATAAAAACGGGGAGATATTGAAGAAAACTGAACCTACAATCGTAATAAATAACGTAATACAAACAGTACATTTTATTTGAGTGCAAAAAAACATGGCCACCGACTCATCGTGTCATTCGCGTCGCGTGCGATTAGTTGCTAATTGCTAACGCGGTAACTCATTAGTGAAATTTACTTATAAGCGGTGACGCTCAAGCAATCAGTAATTTCAGTAACTCTTTGAATAGCTCCATGGGCGAAAACCTTAATAGTAATCCGTTACAACAAGTAGGTACTTACTTATAAAATTTTCAACGATGTCGTTGGGGACCTCCCACGACAAAAGGAGATCCTTGATAGATCCTTGATGATCCATCTCCACCACTCCACACTGTACCAGAAATCTCTATTTGCTTTGCAATTAATAAAAACAACTCACCATATGCACCTGATGTCAAGACAGAACTGAACTGACGGAAGGATTAATGTCAAAGTCAAATAATTCTTTACTCAAATTGGAATAGCAACAAACTCTTTTGAATCGTCTAGGTATTGAAACTACTTCCGGTTCAAACCCTACACCGCTGACCCAAGAAGAACCGGTAAGAAAATTGGCGGGAATTATTTTTTCTAAACAATCATGGTACATCTTACAACTAACATGCATTAAAAAAAAAAAAACATAAAATTGATTTAAAATAAATTGAAATAGAATAATAATAACAAGAGATGTAAAGTCTCTAAAAAGTCAGAACATTTTTAAGTAATAATTTATAGAGAAGTAAAGGTTTCTCTCCGAATAGGTATATAATAATAACATTATATAATGCACGTTTGGAGATGTATAAGGTCTCCAAGCGTAAATTATCGTAATTGAATGTCATGACTTTAACAAACTAATAATTAAATCCTAAATTACTCCCACGGTATTTTATCATTCATGTAGTCTTGTGTACTATAATAAGCTTTAGATATAAGTTTACGCTTTACAAAAGTCTTAAATTTATTGACTGAAAATTCAGTAACATTTACTGGAAGTTTATTATAAAATCTAACACAATTACCCATGAATGATTTCCTAATTTTATTGTTTTATGTTGCCAGTTCACAATA